>JAEIHY010019965.1:0-62510 GCA_018904565.1 Drosophila tsacasi
CGATTTATTTTCTGAAAAGATCGAAAAGAATCGATTCACTGGGAATCGATTTATTCGCAGCTCTAGTTTGCCCCAAAGGACTTGCCTCGTGATTTTCTTTACACAGAAGAAGGTGGATGAGTGCCTAAAAGGGTTCGAAGCTAATGGGAACCTCTGAAATTTCGTGAAAAATCTAAAATGTTTGGTATTTTTGTAAAAATACTAGAAAATGTATGGGTCATATTTTTTGAATGATCCATTTATATCGTATGAACAATATCGAACATACCCCAAAAATGTTGAAAAATGTAGCAGTGGAACCCAGGCATTAAGGCAATTTTCAACATACCTGCTGTGCTTGTTGCTGCTGCTGTTGTGGAAACTGTCCAAGAATCTGTTGGTGTTGTTGTGGAATCTGTTGCTGTGGCCGCTGAATCGTTTGCTGAATAATCCGCACTTGGCCACCACCTCCCAATGCGATTTGCTGCTGTTGTGTGAATTGCACTTGTTGCTGTTGCTGCGGCTGCTGTTGTTGTTGCTGCTGTTGTTGGGGATGTTGCTGCACCTGAGGAAGTTGCTGTTGCTGCTGTTGTTGTGGCTGCTGCAGTTGTTGCTGCTGAACATTCAACATTTGCTGCTGCTTCTGCTGAAGACTTTGGATTATCTGCTGTCCCTGGGCCGTTGATGTGTTAATTACATGTCGCTGGGTGATGACCTGCTGCTGTTGTTGCTGCTGTTGCTGAGGTTGTCCAGGCTGGGGTTGCTGTTGTTGTTGTACCAGCACTTGTTGCTGCTGCTGCTGGGCCAAAACTTGTTGTATTTGCTAAAAGCAGACATGGAGTGGTATTAATAAAACTAATCTTGTTGACAAGTTCAAAAGGTTAAATTAGGGAGATAGTCAAGGGAAGATTGCTAGCTTCTGTATTTCTTAAACCGCGTGTTCTTAAGCTTTTCTTACTCGTTTTTTAATTAATTTATATATTTTATTTATGCTGAATAAGATGTTTACTTACTTGAGGATTTGGTGGCTGTTGCTGCTGCTGTTGTTGAATTGTTGGTGTGGTTGGTTGTTGCTGCAACGGCGATTGTCGCGGCGACGGAGTGTGCTGTTGCTGGGGCTGCTGTTGTTGCTGTTGCTGCTGCTGTTGCTGTGGAGCCATTTGCTGCTGCTGCTGCAACTGCTGTTGCTGCTGCTTCAACTGTTGCTGCCGCATTATCAGAGAGTCCTGGTTGCTGCTCAAGGCAGATCGGCTGAGCACCTGGGCCACCTGTACGGGATCCGTGGGATCGATGGGCTTTTGCTGGGAGAAGGACTGCTGCTGCTGTTGTGGCTGCCCACCCACCTGATGGTGAAGCAGCTTGTTTTGCTGCATGGGCGGCGTCTGCGGAATCTGCGGCGACTGTGGTGCCGATATCTGCTGCGGACTTTGCTGCTGCTGCTGTTGCTGAGCCAATTGTTGTTGCTGCTGCAACTGCATGCGCTGCTGCTGGTGGACGGGCTGCTGAAAGGGTTGCATTTGCTGCTGCTGCTGCGGGGACATCATCGCCGGCGGTGGCTGTTGCTGCGGAGACATGTGCTGCTGCTGCTGCTGGCGGTTCTGCTGGATTTGCTGTTGCTGCACCTGTTGCTGACGCAAATGCTGCTGGGCACTTTGCGGCGATGGCGGTGGAGGTGGCGTCATTTGCGGAGCCGGAGATTGCAGCTGGCGCGGTGATTGCGGCGGCAACATGTTGGGATGATGCTGCTGCTGCAGCGATGGGGATGGCGTGCTGGGCGGCATTACGGGCGACCGGTTCTGCACCATCCGTGGCGATTGCTGAAGGCTCTGCTGCGCCTGCGCCTGCTGCTGTTGCTGTAGATTTTGCTGCTGCTGTTGGATTTGCATCTGCAACTGTTGCTGCTGCTGCAGAATCTGTTGCTGCTGCTGTTGATTCTGTCTCTGTTGCTGCTGCTGCTGCGGCGTCAGTGCCTGCCCGCTCTGGATAATCTGTTGCAGTTGCATTTGGCTCTGATTCAGTAGCTGTTGCTGCCGCATCAAGTGCTGGTGTATGATCTGCGGCGAAACTGGCACAGACTGCTGTTGCTGGACTATCTGCTGTTGTTGTACAATCTGATGTTGTTGCTGTTGCTGCTGCTGCACAATCTGCTGTTGGTGTGGCTGATGCTGCGGAGATTGAACCGGCTGCGGCGTTGTTGACTGTGGAGTTCGGGGCGTTTGTCGCCCCGTTGGAGTTGTAGGCAGTCTGGGCGACTGCTGTTGCTGTTGCTGCTGCTGCTGGGATTCTTGCTGTATAATTTGCTGCTGCTGCTGTTGTTGCTGTTGCTGCTGCTGAATCATTTGCATTTGCTGTTGTTGCTGTTGCTGCTGAGCTTGCTGTTGTTGCTGTGCGTTCTTCAGCTGCCTTTGCTGCTGCAGAATGTTCTTGATCTGCTGCTGGTTCTGCTGCGGCTGCTGCTGCAGGGTGGCGGGTATGATTTTCTGTTGCTGTATAATTAATTGCTGTTGCTGCTGCGGGTGTGGTGATGGCGGTGCCGGCGGTTGAGGACCGCCCTGTTGCAACAACTGTTGCTGCTGTGGCTGAGGTCGCACGAAGACCACTTGCTGCTGCTGCTGCTGCTGGGGACTGGGCACGGGCAACTGTTGCTGCTGTATTTGCTCGGCGGAGGCCTGAAGCTGCGACTTGATGCTGGCGATGCTCTTGGCAGCTGCGCTGTCCTCGCCAAAGCCCAGGATGTCCGATAGCGCTGACGAAGTGGCAGGCATTTGCTGCTGCTGCTGCTGTTGTTGTGCCGCCTGCTGCTGCTGTTGTTGTTGTTGCTGGAGGATTTGCTGCTGCTGCTGCTGCTGTTGGAGTTGCTGCTGGTGCTGCAGTTGTTGCTGCTGGAATTGCTGCTGCAGCTGTTGCTGCGAAGCTGCCTGCTGCTTCTGCGTCCGCTGCTTCTCGATGGGCTTCAGCAGCCTGGGATGATAGGGCTCTGTGGGCAGGCAGCTCCTGGACTTGAGGCAGTCCGTCACCCAGTCCGGCGTCACTATAATAATGGCATTCTTGGGCAGCGCCAGCGCCTTGTTGTAGATGCCCCCGTTGGCCGCCCCGCATACCAGATGCGTGTTGGTGGCCCCAAAGCTGTGCGTGACCACGGCTCCGTGGTAGGTGAGCATGGCATAGAGCCGCCTGCGATCTCCCGCCACAACGTTTGTGATGGCCACGCGGATGCCGCGCATGAGGCGGAGCTGATTGGGACTTGGGTCGAAGGCCCGCGTCGAGGCCATGCGGCCCAGCTTGGCGCTGTGCACGATCCATTGCTCCGTGACGGGTACCAGGCTGTACAGGTCCAGGTTCATGGACAGCTCCTCCTCCGAATAGTTGGTGGCACATATCAGGTGTGTGATTGTGTCCGATAGGAAAAGCTTTGATTGGGCGCCGCCGCTTTTGAGGAAGCGTTCGATCTGCAATAGGAAAAGTTTTTTAGTTCAAAAAAATATTTTCCTATAAGAAGTAAGCAGGTGATCATCGGGTGCTATAAACGTTAAGCCGCAAGGTTTATAGCAACTCCGCATAGTGCCCGAATCACCCTGCGGCAACATTATTGGCGCGCATTGTTCTCGGGCACCCTGTGTGCGCACTTACACAGGCACAGCCGCACGCACAAACACACACACACGCACGCACGGAGCACAATGCAAGTACAGGCAACAGCGGCCGTCTCTTTACCTCATCATCCAGGTTTCCGAGCACAAAATAAATCACATCCTCGAAAAGTTTGTCGCTTATCTTGAGGTTCTCCATGGCGCCGCCTTGAGATACTGCAGTTCCGCTTCTCCTGCGGCCTTAATTTCACTTTTGCTTTTGTTATTGCTACTGCTGCGACCGCCGCTTGGTGGACATCTACATTTCACCGTGTTTTCGACCGGTTGGCGGGTATTCAAGCTGCACGCGAAGGCCTATGAACAGTGACTGGCACGATGATAGTTGCGAAATGCACTTTAATTGCAACTAGGAATGCTAAAATTGCATTTAAACTTCGGTTTCTTCTTATCTAGCAATGGCGAACAGTGTGCCCTAACCGGAAAAAAATAAAGAAAACAATCGCGGACAATTATCGAAAATAGTGTTGCCAGATGACAATTTGGCGTTCCCCCTAAATTATCTGGATCAATGGAGATGTTTTCAGGTGTCCCTCTAAATTTTAAAAATCAATTAATAATCAATTAAAATTTGCACAAGGTCGTCGGAAAACACATAAGTCTCTGTGTAAAACCCCTGATCTGGCACACTAATCGAAAAATATGTCAAAAACTATCGAAACTCTTTACAAGCGACGCCGATTTGAGAAATGAGTGCAGTTTTTCTACATAGGACTGGAACTGTTCCAGGGCCGGGAAAATAAACAATCAAAAGTTGGCGGAAATTACACAAAGATCATTTCTAAACGACGATGTTTGCATCTTATTTAAAGCTTTTCCAGACAGAAGCTTAATATTTGCCGATCGCCAAATTACTAATTTCTCAATCTCAATTTACATTGCTTACTCATTATCCAGAGTTATATATTTACCAATTTATATAAATTGTATTCTGTAATTTTAAATTGGCTGCCAGGCGATTTGAATAATCAATTAAGATGATTACCACCTAGGCGTTTATCAGTTAAATAAACACTTGCCAGTTGTTGATCTAGCGCCCCAGGAAATCAACACATTTTTAAGTAGCACGTACATACAATTTATTTTAGCTCAATACTGGCGAAGTTATCATTGCTCTGCTTCATTTACAAATCGATTCTAACGCTCGCCCTAAAAATTTGAATAATCTGCAAGCAGCAGCGACCTATTCGGATGTTTACAAACGTGCAAGTTCCTTCAACTGCCTATTATTATTAACATTTATACCATACTGTAAGAAGTTCAGAGAAGAGTACATCATAAATTGTTGACGGAAACCCACTTATTTACGGAGAACAATGCTGCTGTGTCGCTGTGGCTCCAACTTAAATTTATTATGCTCGTAATACTTACAACTACGTACGATCAGGATAAGTTATGTTAATGTTACACAGATAGAAATATATATATAACTGTTTCAATAAAGTTCGCGCTGCCCCAGGCTAACCACCTCCTTATCTTCGCTTCTCAGGCCTGAGAGATGGACTGGAGACGGGACCTTGAGATTGATTGGCCACTGGCGAAGGCAAGGAGAAAGGTGCGGTGCGGGGGGCGCTTTAAATTTACGGGGGAACTACAAATTCTGTTATTTTTTTCTTTTCTGTTTAAATTTCCGCGAAATCCGGCCAGCAGCCATCTTAGCATTAGGTTTTTCATTAAAATTAGGTATAGAGCATTTGAAGTGGGAACGGGGTAAACTGGCTGCAGTTGAGGTTGTGGGTGTAGTGTGGAGGCGTGACGAGGGGAGGTGAGTGAATTAGCTCGTCGCCGGGAACTTGTTACATGGTTGGATGATCGAGGTTTTACGTGCCGGCACGGTTTCTGGCGTGGGAATCGCCTCCCCGGTGGTCACCTTGTTGGCAAACACTTGCTTAACGCCGCCACCCTTCTGCTTGGCCATCTGGTAGTCTCCCGAGTCAAAGAATTTTTGCTGCGGGAAGAAATTGTGGTTATAATGTAGGTAGGATTGGTAAATAAATCTATTGTCTTAAGTTCTTAAGGTCATAGGCTAGACGATGTGTATGTAAACGCTGTACTTTGTTTTTGTAACCTAGCCTAGTAGGCGGATGATGACCCTCAACACTCACCCCCTTCTGCAGCCTTTTCTGGAGAAAGGCAGAGTGACCACCGGGCACTCGCACTCCGCTAGGATACTTGGACTTCAACTTCTCCTCCTCGAGCTTTTCCAGATCCGTAAGATTTGCCTTCTCATTGGAATCGTTGTCCTGGGGCGTGGTGGCCGGGCTGTTGCTGTTTTCCTCTGCGGAGCTCATCGTGGATGGGTTTACCTTTAAGAGCGACGGGAACGAGTGAAATGTTAGCGACCGTCCGAAAATATGGCGACAGAGCTTTTCTAAACAAAAGCGAAATTGCAATGGAGGAAAGCAAAGCGGAATCGGATTCGGAATCACAAGGGTAACGAAACGCAGGGGCGCGCAAAATGCCAAGATAAAATTGCATTTCATCACACACACACACGCGCGTTCGCACACCAGCTCGGATATCCAGGGCAGGCGCACGCACACTGCTAATAATATATGGACGCGAATTATTATAGTAATAATCGGATGAGCAAATATTGTTTTAATTTTTTATGCACACCCATACGCAGGCGATAAGGCGCCTGTGTGTGCGAGCGTGTACAGCGTAGTTGCTCACCTTTGCCTATTTGCTCGACGCGTAAAATTTGACGGTTAACTGTTGTTTTCCACCTCCTTTTGTTCTCCGCTTTTCCTTTTGCGTCTCCTTCCCTGGAAATCGGATTTACCAATTAGCGGGCCGAATACGGTGCTAGCTGCTATTCGCAAGCAATCGGGGCAAACGCTCAGATGATAAACGGAATCAGGCTGGCTGACACACAATATATATGTTTATTTTGGATTGACTGCTTTTCTCAAGGCGATTCTATAGTAAAAAATTATTTTAACACTTTACAGACGCGCTGGTAGATGATGCAAGTAGTGTGACCGCAGTTCAGCCGAAAAATCTATACCGACAAATATACTAAATTACACCGAGAATATACAAAAGCGGCACTATTTTTACAAGACTATTTACTATTATTACAAGGGCCTTGTTGCACTGCGACCAGAAATTAGATATTTTGTCCCGGTACAAGACTATTTATAACACTAGTTTGCCGAAAATATTGTATGATGATGCACTGCATCAACCCTTTTTCTGTCCCTCTCTAGCACATGCCAACCTTATGGCCGCCTGAGCTGTTGCGCCCCAACCAAAAGCCGAGAATTCGAAAACTTAATCAACTACGCCTTGATTTTATTGAATAGTGTTGATAATTCGCCTTATCTTCCAACTATTTACTATTTGCCAATTTCAATTCTTATTTCCTATTATTATTTCTTAATTTTAATCTTATTTTCTATCCATCAATTCCTTCTGCTTATTTTTATAATGTTCTTATACTTTATGGGTTTTTGCTCTATTATACCATATTGGTGTGAAGTAGCTTGGTTTGAATGCGTTTAAATAATAAATGTAAAGAAATGAATAGGTATATTCATTATACATTCATGATGTAAACATTACACCTGGAAAGTTATTTTTACAAATCATACGCAAGTTGGTATTTTTTCGCCAAGAACCTTTTAATCTTATTAGACCTGCGGCTCCTGGTAACACTGCCCTCGATTGTTTCAGCTGTTTTGCTGATTTTTTGCTCTGTGTTCTGTGTGTAAATTGTTATAAGGATATACGACAGGGAATCGCAGGTTCCACACACACCGCCAACTGATCCACCGACCACGCCCACGGCCGACGCAGCAACATGAGCTCCAAGGACAGGGCCAAGTTCAAGCTGTTCCTGAAAACGAAGCCGGCAGGTAACAAAGAGTTCGGCGCACTCCTATTGGACATATAAAGAAATGCTCACATTTACCCTTTACGCAGGATACGTGGGAGAGCGGACCCTGCGGCCGGAGTTCGAAAGGGAACTACGGCCGGAGCAGCCGGTGGCGGAGCGCTGCAGGATGTTAAAGGAGCTGGGTGACATTTATCTGCACAGCTTCAACCTGGATGAGGTGCGTGGTGGCGAGGGAATCAATGTCTTGAATACAGCTCATTTCCCTCCTTTCAGACCTCCATCACCATTCTGTTTAATCTCACGAACGATCTCATCGTGCCCAACAAGCCGGCCGAAACGCGTCAGATAGCGTTGAGCTTCTACAAGCGACTCATCCACACACAGTACAAGAACCTGACCATCATGCGGGAGAAGTTCTTCCTGGTCATTCAGAACCACGAGGCCCGCGAGGATCTGCGCCACCTGCTTGATCTGCTCGACACACTCACCGACAATGGGAAGGACATCACCAACTTCGAGGAGAAGGTAAGCGATTGGCTGATGCTGCTGCTGTAAAGCCTGGCTTCATTGCTCCCTTCGCAGATTGGAAAGTTTATGTTGCTCTGGATCCCAGCGATCACTGAGGCCAATCTGCTGAGCCCCTATCTTGACATGCTGGTCAATCTGATCAAGTTTAATGCCGCCCACCTGGACAAGGACATTCTCGTCGGAATCGTGCAGTGAGTGAAAATTAGATGCTAATTAATGGCGCAAGTATAATATCCGAGCGTATTGTCTTTTCAAAGGAATGCCTGCGAACTGAGCTGCAGCGTCACGGTTGATGAGATTGGCCTGCAGTGCTTGACAATCCTGGAGATGGTCATCGGCTACACCATCTTTCCCAGCGAGCCACTGCCGCAGTGCATCACAACCCTATGTCGGACAGTTAACCATGCGCCCTATTGTCCGGCCTCATTTAAGGTGAGTTTCTTCGGGTCCTGTTTTTAAGCTGATATTAAATTTTAAAAGGTTTTAAAATGTACCGTGAAGTGTACATTTATGCCTGTGTTCCACTGGTATATGTACCAACATTTTGAATGTTGGGTGAACTACAGGGGCTTAAGAAATAGGATTCCAATTTTAGGAACGCTAGCCCATTGGACAAGCGTACAGCTATCAGCTTGTAACTTTTGGATCTTCAGCGGAGTACCGCACATTTGGAAGGCTTTTGGAGTGTCCTCCTCCATGGTGGGAGAGATTTTACACGAGTTCTGCGTGGAGTTTTACAGGGGGTTTGCCCCAAGGGACTTGCCTCGTGATTTTCTTTACACAAAAGAAGGAAGAAGAGTGTGTTCAAGGGTTCGAAGCTAATGGGAACCTCTGAAATTTCGTAAAAATCTAAAATGCTTATTATTTTTGTAAAAATACTAGAAAATGTATGGGTCATATTTTCTGAATGATCCATTTATTTCGTATGAACAAATACCGAACATTCCCCAAAAATTTTGAAAAATGTAGCAGTGGAACCCATATTCGAAAGTTATTCTAATAGAAGTGCAGTACTTCCCTTTAACCCTTTTAACTCTACTTAAATTAAATTTCGAGTGAATTTAAACTCTTTCCTCGTTTCAAATATATTCGCAGTTGTACATATTCATGCTGCATTTTGGGTTTAAGATATATATTTTTGTATGAATCTCTTACAATTAACTGATTATAGCGAGATGAACTTCGAAGAGTACTTGTCATAGGTGCTAAGCACTTCCCGTTCGTTTGGCGGCGCCGGCGGCTGCTTGGCATTAGCCTCTAATGCTGGCAAGCTTACATCTTCAGCCGTTTCTTGTGGCTCCAACTCCTTCTTCACATTATTGTGCACCTCTTGATCTTCTTCTTGATTCGGCTGCTCCGCTTTCTTTGTGGCAACGTTGCATTCGCCTTGGCGATCAAGGCTGCACAACCGATGCACCACATCAAAGTACTGACCCCGCGGACACCGCATTTCGATAACCCTCATCCTGGCACAGATATAGTATCGCCGACAGTCACGACTATGTGGCGCCATGCGACTTCCCGTCCGTATGCATTCGTCCAAGGCCAGTGCTGTCTCAGGCAGCATCATTTGCGGCGGCATTGTGGGCTTCTCCAGGCAGATGCCCGTGTAGTCCGGCAGACAGGTGCCCACTTTGGCCTCAAAGTACTCCCCGGGGGGACACTGCACCAGCACAGCCTCGCCCGCCTGGCAGCGGAAGTAGGTCTCGCAGTCATTGGCGTTGGCCAGGGTGGCGTTGTCCGGCAGCACACAGCTGCACTGGTGAGCGGCTGTCACGGCTACGGGTAGGCAGGCTTTGCGGTTAGGATCAAAGTAGTTTCCGGCCGAACACTTGGCCACAGCATAGGCACCTCCGGATAGGCATTGCATGTATCGCGAGCAATCGTGTGAAACTCGTTCAACGTGGTTTAAGTTGCCACAAGTGGAGGAGGAGTGATTATCGAGGCAAGCGCCGGGCACGCATATCTTTAGTTCCCTGCTAAAATGATATTCCGCTGGACAGCTAAACTCCTGGAAGGGCACTTCGTGGTCACCGGTGCAGACATAGAATCGCTGGCATTGCTCGTGTGGTAGCATTTGCCAGGGCTCGGAAATCTGGCAAAGAGCTCCGATATCCGGCTCCGCTGTGAGCGATTCCACTATACTGATACTGGCCAGCAAAAGCCCCACCAATATAAGTTGATCTGAACGGAAGTAGAGAAGTTTTTGATTAGAAATTGAATCCAAAGTTCAGGAATTCTGCGGGGAAACCACTTACTTTCCATTCTCCTTAGGATGTGCGTTTATCTTTGAAGTTTCCGTCGAGTGCGGTGATGATTTGGGAATGCTTCGCTTTTTATGCCCTCGCCTTGGCTGGGGATTTATCAGCTCATTTGGCAATCGCTGGCAGAGATTGGCTCCTACATTTTCCTATTAAAACTAATGAGAATTCTGCTCAGTCTGTATCTGGCTTGAAACTCCCTCATTCTTGCTCTTATCGCTTGACATGATGATGATTAGCCCTGCTCCCAAAATGTGATCATTGAATTTGGGCATTTTAGTGGAAAAACACAATTTCAAGGTCTTAAAGCTGAGAGGGACGACGACCCAGTTTTCTGGGTAGTGACCTTGGTTCTGTTTGGGAGTTTCTCGAAGGTTTTACACAATCTAGCTCCTGCTTGTTTTACTTACAGATCATGAAGAACCTGCTGGGCACTCAGCTGGGCTATCATTCTATGAAGATGATGTGCAGCATCCTCAACGATCGCGCTCTCTACGATGACGCGCACATGCTTCGCGGTGCTGTCTTCCACCTGAACATGAACATCTTTGGATCAAACATTATCTTTCAGGTTTCGCCGATGACCTATGCCACGAATGTACTGACAGCCTTCCTTCGGGTAAGCAAAGATGCGGTTCTGTCCAGTGTGCATTGAGAGAGCGAGATAGACTCTTACTCTTATCCGTGGCATTTTCAGGCCCTGGACAGTCGACAAGTTATCGTTACCTTCGAGGTGATTCTCAGCGTTCGCATGGTGATTAACAAGCAGCAGCTTTCCGAGATCATTTGGGATCGCATTTGCGACATAATGTCGGCGATAGTCAACAATATCGAGTACTATGAGGCGACCAACATCAACAAGGACCGACTGCATCATTTGCAGATCAATTTCCATGAGAACATCGACTGCATTGAGAAGCTGCTGCAGCAGGATCGCTCCCAGATTCTGGGCAACGTCGAGCGCATCTACGATCTCATCGAGCGGGTGGCCGACCGCCGTCCCGAGGCCTCCGTTCTGGCCCTCATCGAGTACCGATCGCGACGCGTGACTGCCACGCGACCGGAGTGGCTTCAGGTGCTGGCGCAGTTCGTGCGTCGCTACTATCGCATGTCCAATGTGAATGTGCGCATCAAGACGATCGAGGCGCTGGTGCGGATTATGGACCAGAACCGTGCCTGTTACGAGGAGGAGATTCTCAGCAGGGTGGTGCTCGTCCTCCTGTCCAACATCCACTTGGACCCAAGTGTCCTCGTCCGCGTGGCCGTCGCCCGTGCTCTGGCTAACTTTGCCACGCACTGCGACACGAAGCGGTGCATGGATCTGCTGGACATCCTGGAGGCGCTCATCAACCGACCATTCGATCACATCCGCCATGGAGGAGCGGGCGACTCTGACGTTTGGGTCAGCAATGAGTCGGAAATCGCCGATATAATCGCTGCCGTCGATGGTTTGGTCAAGGTATTTGCCATCAAGCTGCACCGCATGCCAGCTGCCCACGCCCTCAAGATATTCAACATTCTAATGGATCACCTGGAGCTGCACTACGACCGGCCCAAGATCTTTGAGAAGACCAGCTTGGTGCGATTTAACGTGAGTAGAGATACGAAATGCTGCTGTCTTTAAGGGAGAGAGAGAAATCACGTTTTTGGAGAGATTTAGGTGCCTGAAAAATTCACATAAAAGGGTCTTTTAGGACTCTTTTCTGCACACTTTATGAATGTAAATCCTCAACCAAAAAAGTATCAGAAAACCTTCCGCAAACGCTCATATTGCATGCTGGGTAAAACCTAACTTCCCTCACTTTCACAGATCTTCACTTGGCTGCTGCAGGCCCGTGCCAATGGCTCCTACCACATTGGCTATCCGGAGGGCAACAGCGATGTGGTCAAGTTCAGTCACTATCTGGGCATTGATTCGCCACTGTTGCCGCAAGCGCACGCCACGGCCATCTCTACGCGTCGCATGTGCAAGCTGATTGTGCGCTGCCTGGAGCAAGACACCGACTATGTGGTGTTCCAGCTTGTCATCCGAAAGCTGCCGAAAGTGCTGCAGAACAAGGCATTGGTCCAGGGCAACGATATAGAGGAAATGGCCAACACACTCCTCAAGATCACCTCGGTGACCAACAATAAGTTCAAGCGCCCCACCGACGAATTTCACGCCTTGGTCCTGCCCGCCATCGCCTCGCTGGTCATCTACCACGAAAGCCTGCAGCCGCCGCAGCACTACGGCATCATCACGGCGCTCAATTCGAGGGTTCTCACCGGCGTCGCCAGCGTCTGCATCAACACGATGACGATTCTGATACTGGAAATGCCGGAGGCACTGATGCGAAAGCTGCCGGCGGTGCTGCTGCAGATGAGCAAGATGTCGGACACAAATGCGCTGGCCACTCCGGTTCTGGAGTTTCTGTCGCGTGAGTTCAGCGAAATCAAGTTGTATTTGTGAATTACTTATGTGGTTACTTGTGTCTTTTGCAGTGCTAATTCACTTGTCCAAGCATCTCTTTGCGAACTTCACGAACATGCACAACATGTACGTCTTTGCCATCACCCTGCCGTATACGAAGCCGCATCGCTACGATCACTACACAGTGTCCCTGGCCCACCACATCATCGCCGGCTGGTTCCTCAAGTGCAAGCTGGAGCTGCGCAAGAACTGCGTAAACTACATCAAGAACGTGAGTTGGCGGGGTTCTCTGCTATGAATATAACTCTATCAGTTAATTATTATTATTAAATACCTTGATTCATTCCAGTCGATTCAGTCGAATGCCAAGATGCTGTCCAGCGACATTGTGAATCTGAACTCCCTCAACGAGGACTCGTCCAACAGAAAGCGGAGCACCAGTCTCACCGAAGGCGGCAGTCGCAACAACGCCAATGCCTGGAACGACCTGGAAATGCGGCCGCAGATGAACATCGGACTGCGCAACATCCATGCCGAGTTGGCGGAGACCTGCTTCGACTTTCTGGCCCGGCACACCTATTCGCCCTGCCCGTCGATGCCCAAGCGGTGGGTGTTTCTTAGCTTCTTGCCTTGCCGCAGTCACTGAAAATACTTTCTTCTTGTAGTCTTCCTGCCGCCGAATACCTGCTGAAGGATGGCGTCTCCCAGACCTGGCTGGTGGGCCACAATCTGGTGACCATTACCACTTCCGGCTGCCCCTCGGCCCCGACGCGCAGCGGTCTCTGCGAGCGTTGCGCTCAACTGGGCAAGGCACCCAGCATAAGCCTGAACTCGAAGAGTTTGAGCGATGCCTCCGTCGCTCCGCCACTGTCGCCGGAGCGGGAGAGACGCTACACCAAGGTGAGCCTGCAGCACAGCAGCGGAAACGAATCCGCGGGTAGCACCGAGCTGACCTCCTCTTCGTCCTCAAACTCGGCGGCCACGGGCGGCCATCCGCACCGCCAGATCTCCAACAGTTCCACCGCCTCGCTGGACGCGTTGTCCCGCCGTGGCTCGAATCCCGAGGCCCTGGGCAGCGGCGGACTCGGCGAGGAGGGACCGCACACGGGGAGCAACACATCGCTGCTTGGCAATTCCCTGTCGCAGTCCTCGGTGAGCATGAGTCCGTCGTCGGGCGGCTCAGTGGTTCAGCAGGCGGTGTGTGTGCGCGCCTGCACTGGCTGGGCGGAGATTCTCATCCGCCGGCCGACTGGCAACGTCTCCTGGATAACCCGCATTCAGAATCCCATTACCAACGACTGCTACGGCCAGGATCTGCCCTTCAACAATGTTGTCTCGCTGTTTCTGCCCACGGCACACGGTGGAGTATTTGGACCGGACACCGCCACCATTCAGAAGACTCCGTCTCATCCGCAGATTGCAGATCCCGAACCAGAGCCGGAGGCAAACCCCTCTGCAGCTCCTGCAGCGCAAGCGGCGTGTGCCATTCGCAGCCGGATGGTGGCCAAGGCTCGTGCGCTTCAGCGACAGGAGGAGATTCACTCTGTGGGTGGCGGCAACGGCAATGGCAACGAAGGCGGCAACGGAAACGGAAATGGTAATGGTAATGGAAATGCGTCCAGCAGTGGAGCCGCAGCTGCCATTCCCATTCCACGGGTCTCGGCAGCCGGAAAGCGCGGCAAGGAGGCCGCTCTTTGCGGCAGTGTGAGCGACGGCGAGGCGGACGACGATTCGTTGGCCTTCGAGGATTCCCAGAGTCGCGCGCGCAATCCCGTTCGCCGGGTGAACTCCAGTCCGGAGATGAGTTCCAGCTGGCGGCAGTCCTTTTTGAGCAACAAGCCAATGCCTCTGTCCCAGGAGCCGGTGAAGTCCGCCGCTGATGAGCCGCAATCGCAGCTCACGTTGAAAAAGAAGAGCGTCCAGTACAGCACCAAGGATATGCGCGTTAGCTGCGAGGCAATTCCGGAAGAGATTGCCGGCTCCACGCCGCCCTCGGCTGTGCAGGCCCTGCAGCCAGAGAGTGGAACTCTGCCGCCCAAGCAGCACTCGGCGGACGATGTGAGCAGCCATGTAGCCGGTGGCAGCAGCACCCTGCAGGCCGGTGGAGGATCTACCTTGAAGCTGGGAAAACCGCCGCTTTCTCCCGGACAGCTGCCTTTGCTGACGACTGGTGGAAGGTTAACCAGCTTTGGTGGCACCTCCGTTCCGCAGCCCGGTGCTCTGGCCAAGTCCAATAGTGGCGGCGGCGGCGGCGGCAGCAATGGGGCGAATGTCGGAGGCGTGATGCCCGCCGATTATGACAACGGCAACAATGGCAACGGCGACATGATGCGGGGGCGCTCGAAGACCATTTCGGGTATACCGAGCAACGGCAGTGGTGCATGTCCGCCGCCGGCGAGCAGTTTCCGGAACTTCGGAACCCCCAAGCCGCCCATCAACACCAAGCTGTGCATGAACCCCAGCTTCGTGTTCCTGCAGCTCTACACCACCGGCCAGCTGGGCGTCACGGATGTCCCGCTGAAAGTGGGTCCCGAAAATGCCAGCGCCGTGACCCTGATCGATCTGGTTCCTCCGTTCGAGACGCACAAGATCGGCGTGCTGTACGTGGGGCAAGGACAGTGCAACAACGAGGTGGAGATCCTGCGAAACTCACACGGCAGCTCGAGATATGTGGAGTTCCTGCGCAACATTGGCACCCTGGTCAGCCTGAAGGAGGCGGAGCAGAACAACCTGTTCATTATGCTGGACAGGAATGGAGCTGATGGCAAGTTTGGCTACATTTGGAAGGATGACATACTGCAGGTCGGTGGTGTGAGATTTTAGATTTAGCGTGTTTGTAATGTAGCCTTTGTGGTCTTCTTCTACAGGTCACCTTCCATGTGGCCACATTGATGCCCACCAATCTGCAGACGGATCCCAACTGCAACTTGAAGAAGAGCCATATTGGCAACGACTTTGTGAAGATCATCTACAACGAAAGCGGCGAGGAATATAATCTAAACACCATATCCGTAAGTGTATTGTGAAATATCACAGCAAGTATCTCATGATTGAGATTAATTATAGGTTTTCGGAAAGGCAATCTCTACCTTAAATATTTTCTGAAGTTTCGTTGTCAGGTTCATACAATTGATTTAAAGAAATGTTCATAATTTACAGGGACAATTCAACTACGCCTGCGTAATTGTGGAGCCACTTGAGCTAAACTCCAACAGAGTGTATGTGAAGGCACGCTCTGAGATATCAAAGTTCGTGTGCCATCCAGAGCCCCGGATCGTCTCCGATCGCAGTGCTCCCCTGTTGGCCCGACAAATGGCCCTGCACGCCAATGTAAGTTTCTGTTAAAGAGAATCATAAGTTAATTAATTTATTTATAATATGAATTATCTGCAGCTCGCGTCGCTGGTCTACCAAAGTGTGCAGAAGAAGCATCCATATGCATCGAATTGGCTAGAACGATTGCGCAAACTCAAGCGCCTGCGTTCCAAGGTGAGTCAACCCACTATATATTTTACACACATATTTTTGTGAAAATTATAAACCTTCAATTATTTACCAGCTTATTGAGGGCCTGAACAGCCAGCAGAAGTCCGGCAGTGCTTCGAGCGGCATCGGCGTAAATGCTGCCACGTCCATTGGCTCGGATATTAATGACCAACGAGGGGACTTCATCAGATTCACATAGACAAAAACAACAACAACGAGAGAGAGAGGCTCCAAACTGAAGAATTCCCCCGAGGGAGGACTCATCCTGCCATGGACCCCTCTTGATTTTCAATTTGGATAAGCCCCCAGCAGACCAACAACAGAAGTCTCTGCCCATAACCAATAATCGCGAAAATAACAATTATAAATATTCATAATGAATTTGACAAGTTTATAAAATTTGTGAGAAATACATAAATAAGCGCTGTTCTTTCCAAAACACTATCCGGTATCCGATTCGTTGTTTTTAGGATGCTTTTCGAAAGCACGGATAGAGTACATTTTAATACGTTGGTGGGTGAACTACAAGCGCGTAAGAAATAGGATACCAATTTTGGGAGCGCTAGCCCATTGGATAAGCGTACAGCTATCACCTTGTAACTCTTGGATCTTCAGCGGAGTACCGCACAGTTGGAAGGCTTTTTGACTGTCCTCCTCCATGGTGGGAGAGATTTTACACGAGTTCTGCGTGGAGTTTTTCAGGGTGTTTGACCCAAAGGACTTGCCTCGTTATTTTTTTTACACAGAAGAAGGTAGATGAGTGCGTAAAAGCGTTCGAAGCTAATGGAAACCTCGGAAATTTCGTAAAAAATCTAAAATGTTTGGTATTTGTGTAAAAATACTATAAAATGTATGGGTCATATTTTTTGAATGATCCATTTATTTCGTATGAACAAATACCGAACATACCCCAAAAATGTTGAAAAATGTAGCAGTGGAACCCAGGCATTAATTGGGAATCCTAGCACCTTAAATATCTCGAAAATAATTAAAATGCAACTTTTTAACACAACTACAAAAACAACATTTACTACAATTAATTGTCAAAACTAATTTATTTCTTTTTTTCAGCGTTAAATTCTTTCACGTTGGGATGACACAATTTATGTGATCGTAACCGAATCCCTCGATCTTGCGACTAGCAACGAGGTTGGCATAATCCACAGCTTCCCTCAGACACCGTTGATCCTCAAAAGTGGCCTTTATAAATCCCGCTACGAAGCTGTCTCCAGCCCCTAGAGTGTCCACCACTTTCTCCGGCTGATAAGACGAAAATTTGTAGAAGTTCCCAAAGGAATCCAGACACACGGCTCCGTCACTACCCCAGGGACAGATAATTGCGGGTTTTTTGCCTCCATTACCGGGAATATCGGCGGCTAGCTCTTGACATGTTTGCTGCGGCGTCGTCCAGCCCTTTTCGGAGGCCAGCTCCTTGGAGAAGACCACATAGTCACAGGGCTGACAGAGCTCCAAATTCTGATCGTACCTTGTCTCAAAGTCCAGGGAGATGATGGTGCGTTGCCCAGTTTTTTGGTCGTACTCTCGGATGCTCTGCATCATCCTGGCGGTGTGCATCGTGTTGCGAGCCTCGAAATGTACCCATCCGTACTGTGACAGATCAATCTTGCTGAAGTCCTCCCACGTGGTCTGCGGGTAATCCTTGTTACAGTGGATAATGGTGCGGGAGCCAGTGTCCTGTGCCAGTATCACCGATGAAAACGGCGGATCTCTGCTCGTCAGGGGACAGTTCCGTGTGCCGATCCCGCGCCGTCGTAGATCCTCGAGAAGCACACGAAATGCGTCGGAACTGCTCAGAATGCCAAAGAAGTCCACTTTGGTGCCGAGAACTCTGAGCGTGGTGCTTACATTGGAGGCATTGCCGCCACGTTGCCAGAATCCATCCAGGCAACGTCGATCGGTGTCCTCCTTTGGATAACTGCCGACGATGGTCACAAAGTCGATCACGGTACAACCCACGCAAAGAACTGTTTTCTGACTCATATTGAAGTAGACAAAACTGACCTTGTACCCTAAATAAATAAATAATTGAATTATTCTTTAAAAGGGTAAAGTTCAAGGTTCCAGGCTTACACTTTATTGCTATTATTTGTACAATATTTTTACTGCTCGCTGCTCCGCAACACTCTATATTCCGAATTTTAGCTAGCTAACAAGTAACATTATAAGGTTCCGAGGGTTTCCGGGTTCCCTCAATTCGTTCTAGTTTTTTTTCTTCGATCTCAATCTAATCGAAATGTTGATTTGTACCTGCACTACTGGTGTTTATTGTCGTTAGTGTTTCACAGATGTTTTTGTTTTTAATTCTTCTTATCGCATTGGAAGAGCACCTTGGAGAGAACCCATGGGCTGAACCCCCGATCGCGGGGAGAGCGCTCTCAGTATCAGTGTGACCGATTTGGGGGAGCTTTATAATATTATATGGCTTGGAGCAAGACAACAAATATACGTAGCTAAAAGTTGATAAAAAAAGTTGAGCAACATTTATAAGATAAAAGTTATAAAATTTGTATAAAAAATATATTAGTGTTTTTAATATAAAATTTTTTTTAATGTGTAATTCATAAAAGATAAGGAAGAAGTATAGAAATTTACTATTCAAAGCAAGGCTTAAAAATTCTAAAATTGTTTGACATAAGTGGTAGTTTTAATAAATATGTACTATCAATCTTAAAGCTCCAAATATAACTTAGATATCGATCAAATTGATTTGATTGGCCTCATCTTCCCAGGACTTTTTTTATGAATGTTTTTTGAATATAGGAGACGGTTGTATAGAAACCTAATGTTGTCACGAAATTGGTTAGCTCTAATTACTATAGTTTCTGAAATCTGTAGACAAAATTCGGCTGGTGATGCTGATCAATAATAATTTATCTTCACTTACCATAGATTTTTTTTTTAACTTAGTTATACTTAAAAAGCCACTGACTAAAATATAAATCCTGTTGGCAAGTTTTCAGTTTGATTAAAAGGCTTCGAACTCCACTTGTCGAACTTTTGTAATCAGAAAACTAATCATATATAAGACTTTCTTGACTTGGTTGGCTTAACTACATACTTGCTCAAAATGTATTAAGTGGAAAACTCAATTCCGAAACACAGACAAAGTTTGACGTCAATCTTGGCCCATGAATTTCATCACTAAATTCTGGCTGGCAATGGAAATTAGAACAATTTGCTCGGGATGTTTTATAGTCACACCCCGGCACAGCCATGCAAAATGACGACGCACAAATTAGCGGATGCCATGACTAGACACACATGGAGCACGGCACAGCTCAGCAGACGCATGTGGCAGCTATGTCAACCACAACTGTGAGCTCTGCACGGTCTGTGGCAGAGGAGCTGTCATCCAGGAGGCGGGATTGTTCCAAGGTGACTGCCTCGAGTTGGTTCCCGCAGAGATTGATTGAACATTTAATTTCGTATTCTGTCTACAAATCTAGGTACAGCCAGGGTTGACCTCCTTGGCAAGTCACGAAGCTTATATGAAAATTCTTTCCACAAATATTTGAAAATGCGCTTCAACACTTAATCAATATTTTAAAGGGAAAAACTTTTGAATAACTTTGTATACACTTGAAGGGTATAAAAATTGTAGTCCTAAGATATAAAAACATTGCCGGTTTTAACATATTTTCATTTACTTCAAGACCATTTTGTATATATTCGCCTTTTGATTAAACTTTTATAAATAACGAATGACTATATAATAAATTAGCCCTAGTTATGATCTGGAGAGGTAAGCTTCTCGTTGGAAGTGAATATTGAACGAAAAGAATTCGTTGGCATAGTTGGCATTTTCCAATATCTTCAAGAGAGTCTCGCTCTTTCGATCGCGCTGCTTCCCGCTTGAGATCTTTCGGGTGATTTCACCACATTTCAATATTCCAATGATGTCTGCATTTTACATTCGCATTTTTCGGAAAAACGTGAAAACATAAATTCAAGAATTCGAAAGCATCTTTCTAGACATTTCAAAATATTTAGGGTTTTGAAATAGTAAACAGACTTCATTTAAGCCATTATATTTATTATTTCCGTAGCTAGCAAATATTATGTCAGTCGCCTTATTTTGAAGGCTGTCCTCAAGCATTTATTTTAAAATATATGTAGAAGCCAATAACAAATATTTAACCTAAAACAACACTACCAGTTAAGAAGCTTAATATTTTGTATGCTATTTTGGTAAACTAAGCAGAAATGAAACTTCATAAATAAACCCCAAAACGTAGGCTACTTAGCATCTCCCATTTCACGTTCATTGCCAGGGCAATTTTCCTGCTTTTAAGTGCCCGTTGAAGAGGGAATTGGGGGCAGAAACTTAAAGCGGGCCAAGTCAAAATTTTCAAATTAATGTAAAGCGTGTCATGCCTGGCCCAAATACTCCCCTCGATTCCCGACTCGCCTTCCGACATAACATAAATCGATATCTCGACATTTGGCTGCGCGAGGTAAACACTTTCTTGGGGGTACCCAGAGCACCATTTTGTGGCGTGGAATTATGGCCGGAAATTGCCTTAAAGTGTCAATCAGTGTAAACGTTCTTAATAGGTATTTATTTTTGCCATTTTAATTACCCCGCCCCGCTGCTTAACGCCTTTCTGCCCACCTTTCCTCGTCGGACAAACAACGAACCGATGAAAACGACTGACGATGATGGCTTAATTACTTTCTCGAGAAAAAGAACTCATTTCCGAGGGAATTTTTCTATGTTAAAGTATGTATATTGGGTGATTTATTAAAGATATACATTTTAGATATTTATAATCGATTTTTAAAATGATTAGTTGAGAAGGTAATGTGATTAATGTGTGATTTTTTTTATTCCTGCTGTATGATTCGGTTTGCCCTTGGGTAATATTATTAAGAGATGAGAATAACTTTCTGTTTAATCTTGACTGCGAGCGACTCTTTATTTTCTCAAAAACAATGAAGACTTTATTTTGTCGACTTGCTGACACCTTTGGAATTTCGATAGTGATAAGAGACTTATATACAGTGGTTTTAGGATACAAACAAAATGCTGATTTTAATCCAGGCTTTAAAAATTTGACCCTTAGTTTGCTCTAGCCAAAAGCTTCGTTAGTATTTAATTTTAAAAGTTTACATAAATGGTTATAGTTTTGAGAGGCTTTAATAGAACAAAGCCCACTGTATCTGGCAGCGATTGGGGGATTATCGAGTGCGTGCCGGTTTTAGTTAACGAATTCAACATTTTCCATTGAATGGCAAAGTGGCAAGTGGCGTAGCAAACTTTCAGGACGGCACCGAGGCCCTGAGCAACTGTTAGCACAGACTAGTATTCGTAATCGCACACCGGAGAGTTGTGGAACCGAAACTGCTAGATGAGGGTAAGCTAGGTGGAGGGGGTTTTAGGTGTTAAGGGTGACTCCATCTCACCTCCAACTGTGTTTCCGTTCCACGCGCGGATATGTGTTTCCTTTTTTGGCCTCCGTTCGAGACAGTTTCTGCAACATGTTTGCTACAATATCCTTAAACTTTCAGTTCAGTTTATTATTCCAAAGTTATTATTTGATTTTAACAATAAAACTTAAAGTCCACTTCCCCTAAAATATTTCCTATAATTTCTTGTTAATTCCATTTACGAAATACTCGTACTATGTTACCTGTTTTTTTCACTCTTGCGTGCCGTTTGATCCCTTACAAAAATCTAAATAAATCACTACATTTAAACTATCTGTCACTGATAAAATTTTTATCTTCTACAAGTTGATGTACAATATTATGCAATTAATGTTTGCTGCAATCACTCCCTCCCGATCGGCTCTGCTGCATATTTATAGCCTTGTGCTGCCTCGAATCAATCATGTGACATACCACCTCCGATAGCTTACGAAATCCAATTAAACCGGCGGTGCCGACCGACAGGTCCAGGTGCCGGAAGCGATCGATGTTACAGGTACAGCCGTCAAACAAAAAGAACCACGTGGACGCCGAGCCCTGACCGGAGTCGGGACAATGCCGAAAGACTACGTAGTTGCCCCAAGGCGTCATCGCGAGCACCCTGTTGGCCACCTTGAATGCGGAGGTCAGCAGCCGATTTAGGCTCTCCACGGTTCCACTCTCGGACCCAGCGACTGCCAGGAGCTGAGGCTCCCGAGTGTAGCCCGGATACCGATTGGAATGGGATGCGTTGTCCAATTCCTTTGGTTTATGGCGGGGAGTCTGCCCTGCTTGGCGGCCAGTTCCCGACGGAACATATGTGTTGCCCAGTGGTGTCACTCTCAGGGCATGTGAGTTTTCCAGGGATTTCATGGATTCCTTGAAGAGGTCTCTAATGCCCGTCTGCGTGGCTACAGTTTCTGATTTGGTTATGGTGGCATCCTTCGATGTTGTGTGACCTTTGCTGGGCACTAATCTTTGCCGTGAAGCCTCGCTGCAGGCATCTCTTTGCGGTAACAAATTTGTGGATGCCACTTTGGTACCTAATCGTATGATAGCTGACTCCCTTGCAGACCACGTGTGGTCGGGGTTCTTGCCAACTTTGGAAATGGCGGTAGAATTCGCTAAGCCCTTGGTGCCGCCTGTTTGCCTTTTGAAATTGGTTTCATATTTGGTAGTCTGCTTTCTGGTTACCTCCACAGGTTTTTTAGCCGGACGATTATTGGATTTTCGCGCAGCCTCAGCTGCGATTATTGATCGCTTTGTTTCCTGAAATGTTACTTTCGTTTTTTTCACTGCGCCCTGATCTTTCGTTTTTTCATTTTTTTCATTTTTGTTGGTTTGGTTTGTGGTTTTCGAAGACCTGGTGGATTTTGACACATCGGGTTTCTGGGTTAGACTGGGGCGAGTACGGGTGGGGGCGTCTACCGCCTTACCCTGGGATGCTCCTGCACCTTGTCGCTCCTCCAAAACTAGAAACTCCCTTAAGTCGATGTTTGAGTCATCCTCCTTTTCGCAGTCGCTGATCTCTGCCAAACAATGGTCTTGCACAGTCTTTCCTAACTGATTGCTGAACAAAATGGGTTCATTTAGGGACTCCACATCGAAGGTGTCCATGTCCTCGGACACAGGAGACGGAACGGAATCCTGGGAGCACTCGGTGATATTACGTATACGCACCGCGTGCAGGTAGTAGATCGTTTGCCCGTTCGACTCCTGGAGCAGTTGGTGGAACACGCTGAGCATGGTCAGGCGGTCGCGGAACATGCGGAGCGTAGCCCACTTAGTGCTCTGGTCCTCCTCCACATGGGTGCCGACGATGGTGTGCCGATAGGGATCGAGAAGATAGTAAAAGTCATTCTTGACCCATATGGCGTACATCTGATTGTTTATCTGGAACACGACGTTGCCGAACTCCTCGAGGGCCTCCCTGAAGTTAGCCTCGAAATCGGTTCTAACAATGTCGAGGTCTCTATCCCAGTGACCCAATCTTACACCGGCCTTTATCTCGAGTTCCACAACGAACTGTCCCATTCTCAATTGGGTGGGAAACTTGTCCAGGTCAATGGGTCGTCCCTCCCTCAGGCAGTCGGACCAGTTGCTGCAGCATAGCTCAACTCCGTAGCAAATCAAACGATCCAGCATATTGGTATCCCAGTTTGCCGGGTGATCGATTTTGCTGGCCAAGATTGAGCCCACGGCCACCATCAAGCTGCTGCGATTCTTCACCGTCCAGTTTTGGCGAAAAGAGAGGTGGAAGGCGGCCTTCAGGTACGCGTAGTTCTTGTTCACGATCTTGAATTCAACAGACCGATAGCTGGAGTCCCGCAGGTAAATCCGTCCATCCGGGGTCTTCAGGCGCACCACCACCAGTTCGCGAATGGTGAAGACATCCTCTGGCATAATGCCACTCAAGTTGCTGGCCAGATAAACCACATTGTCGATGCTTTTCAGGCACACCAGCATGGCCACGCCGTTGTCCTTGTCGCACTGCAGGTCATCCCTTCGCCTGCCCTTCACGTCCAGCACAAAGAACGCCGTTCTGCGCCGCCATACGAGCAGGTGACCCACTCGGGTGAGTAATAAGCAGTAGCGGCCGGACTTGAAGAAACCCTCGAGAACGAAGCCCAAGTTCTTGATGATGTGCGGCCTGGTCGTCTCACCAAGATAGCGAGGCTCCAGAGCCATCGTGAAGGTGTGCCCTTCGAGAATAAATTTCCTTTTGATGCGCTTCTCCTCGTTCGTATAAATCCCGGTGTCGAGTAGCTGGTTTTCCCCTTGGTTGTCATCCTCAGGCCGATATGTCTGGGAACTGCAACGGAATAGTTCCAAACCCTGCTCCAGCAACATGTCGATCTTCTCCGCAGTCCAGTCGACCTCCGGCAGGACATAGATCAAGGCAAAAGCTTTCAAGTAGGTGGCGAAATTCCTGGCGGCTGCCTCCGTTTCCTGCTGGGAATTCGCCATGGTCGTATTCGAGCAGACGAGGCCCACCGGACTGCCCAGGGAATCGGCCTCCACTGGAGAGCGCCGCGGAACCTTCTCACAGAATCGCCAATGATCGCAGCGTAGTTCCTTCGCAGATACCTGCCGATACCTGGGGGCAGAGAGATCAGTTAGGCAATCCCACAGTTGTCTGTTTTCACCCTACGTATTGCTCGCTTGGCTTCTGGAGAACCGACAATCGCAGCTCGATGTTGCGGACGAGCGGCAGAGGTCCGGTTGGCTAACCGACATCCTCGGCTTCCGCTTCGGCTTCCGCCTATCTGGACTTAGGCTTAAAACTAAATAAATATTTATATGGATTTTATATATTTAAGAGCCACTGAAATTTAAAGTGAGTGTTCTAGAAACGAATGATTGATTTTCCATTGAAATTATCTACGTGGTTCACTCGTGTTAATGTTCAATACCCTTTACCAGCTTTGCTTCTTAGAAATTAAAATGTTTTCCATAGCTTTCCTATCAATAACTATCGATTTAAGAACTGGTAAACTGGTACAGCTACAGAAAAATATCCTTCTGGAGGGATAATCTTGACCTGATAGCGTTCGTTAATGCAAGCCGGATTATGGGCAACCGTTATGATCCACTGCACTCGAGTGAGTTAATGTATTCACAAACATCAACTGCACACACAACTCATAAATAAACTCATTCGCACCCGCGCTGGCCAGGTCCCAGTCGTCCTCTCACATCCGTCCTCCAATAAAAATATATGACGCCGGATTATATTTCCACAAGCGGGGACGAGATGCAGAGCGAAACGACTTTTGCTTATGAGGAATATGCCTTGGACTCGCTCAAGCTCTGGGGAACAACAAAAATGAATTGAATTTGGTCGTTCCAGACTGTTTTTCTCACGTGCCACACTCCCCGGTATCATAACTCATTTCTAAAGTGTTTAATGCCATTTTCTCGAAATAAATGTATGGGAATGGAGCTGACCAGTTCATGGCATTTAAGCCATTAAGCTAATATCTCTTAGTTACTCTTTAAATTAGATTTAGAGACTTGAATAAAAATGCTTCAGCAATGAGGGAGCATATCTACCAGAATAATTCAATATTCAATACTTCAACCATTGTCACCTACACCGTGCTAAGGCCGCAGGATTGTTCCCATGGTATAAATGAGAGAAATAAATTATATTTATCAATGGAACTCATAAATAATATTTATTTACGACGGTGACAGGGGCTGGGGCCATTCGCACACCTTGCTGCTGACGTTGATTTTCGTACTTGGGTGTCTGCCTGCCTGCCTGTGAATCCTGCCTACCCCATATTTTCGTTCCTTGCGGTCTGGGGAGATGTGTCGTTGACGTCGTGCAAAGCCCACAAAGCATCAATCACAAGAATTAAATACAATTATAATTGTCTGTCACCGTATCGAGATGAAAAGACAGCCGCAAAGGATTTTCCATGGCGCGATAACTTTTTCCGGTGCGCAACCCACACACCGACTTTCTCTGGCTTGAAAGTTCGTGTATATCACTCATACGCAGTGTAATTCGTGTATTTTAAATTAACTTACTGAGTTTTTAATATAAATTAAATATGGACTTGTAAATAATATTTGTTTGTGATTTCATAATGTAAAGATATAAAAAGTTCTTCTAGGAAAATACGAAATATTTTCAAATTAAATCCGAATACAAAAATAACTCATACGCAGTGTAGATCATAAGTTCATTTTTTTTTTTAATATGAATTAAAAACAAAAACTGTTTGCGATTTTATTTTTACGGGTTTCCTTAGTATTTATGTTTAATTGACTTCAGTATTAAAATTTTCTTATTGTTTCCAAGTGAAAATATTACTCATACGCAGTGTAAACCTTATACATATATTACATTTAATTTATTATTTTTTGTATCCCATTTTGTATTTTATTATTTGAACAATATTCACAACTATAAATTAGGGAGCAACACAGGCGGATTTTAATACATTTTGAAAGATGACTGTCATATTTAATTATCGCGCTTATCGAAAACTTTCAAAATGTTAATTCTGAGTGCAATAATCAAATTAATCAAATAAATTCCTGTTAAGCCGTTCTAACACTTGAAGGGGACTATAATTACTTGCCAAAACTACTTTAGATTTCTGTGGAAATGACACTTGTGAGTTGATGATTTCTTGTAAGCCGAAGAGCTTGTGATCCTCCCTCATCCAGATTTCACATGACCCGGTAAGACTTACCCGGCGCTTGAGGGTGACTGTCAATTTTCCCACATGCCACAGAAGCTGAAGGAGCACAGGAAAAAGCCAAAAGTAAAATGGAAATTTGAATGGTTCCTGCAAAGGTGCATCCTTTGGAATGTGACACCACTCCCCCCTTGAGAAAGTTCCCCTTTTTTTTCTGGCAGACCTTTTAAGTGAATTGAATTGAGAACAAAACGGAGAATGGCTGTGCGCACTTAGGCACAGGGACGATGACCGCAGGGCCTGAGAAAGTAGGGGCAAAATGTTTAATTTCCGTTGAATTTAAAGGAGCCGGCGCCCCGAAATGTATGCAAGCAGGAAAATCATGCAGATGCTTCCGGCAGTTGGCAACATGCAAAAGGTCGGCGTGGGGGTGTGGTACCCCAGAGGTCATGGCTTGGACAAAGGATGTCTGCCGAGTGAGTATAGTATGTGTGCAGCTGAAAATGAAGCGCAATTTCCGGTCCCTGCGCCTCTCTTTCCGCCCGATGTACACTCGAAAAAAACGTAAAGGTTTTTTTGTATTAACATAAACACTCTTAATTTTTGAATTGCTACAAGTTCTTAGGCGTAGTAGCAACCCATGAGGTCCTTGGGCATGCAACGCAGGACATCGAAGCCATTCTCGGTCATCTTCAGTGCCGATGCCCGGGAGCCGTACTCGAGGGCATCCCGTAGTTTCATTTTTACCATCTGCAGGGCATAGATCGTGGCCGCCGAGAAGGTGTCGTTTACGGCGACCGCGTCCATGATGCGGTTCGGGATCTGGGAGCCAATCTTGAAGTAGGTATTGTCCGGCAGAAGGCAACTGGCGCCCTCCGAATAGTTGCAATATATGATGATGGGTTTTTCAGACGGCGGTCTCTTGCAGCGTTCCTCAGAGTCCTCCGCGGGTTCATCGGGCGGCAAGTAGGGCATCTTCCGCGGCTGAGTCTTCTCCCACTTGGACAACGCCTCGTCCATCGCATCCCTGACAGCCCAAACGACCTCGTGTCCATTCATGAACGAGTAGGCACGCCTCGTGGCCCTCCGGATGAAGACGTAGTCCACTAGACTGGCCATGAGCATGGTCGGTGCCCGCAAGTTGTCCACGTCGGCAGAGACGACGACTCTCAGGTTCGGACAGCGCTGGTTGAAATCGCGCACTGCCATCACCATCCGCACCATCTCGACGGGATTGCGGCCCTCGAAGTGGATCCACGAGTACTTCTGGTAGTCCACAGCGCCCACGAATTGCTGGTACGTGAGCTCCTGGTGGACGTTTGCGTACTCCAGGATGGTGCGTATGTCCGCGTCCCGCCGCATAATGATGCTCCGGTGGGCCGGATACTGGTTCGTCAACGGGCAGTGGGTGATGTCAATGCCCTGGGAATGGAATCCATTGAGCAGGCTTTCGAATGCCCGCACACTGCTCAGAACGCCGAGGAACTCGCACTCCATGCCTAACCGACGCCACACTGTACACATATTGGCTGCCGAACCGCCTCGCCGCCACTCTCCGTCATTGGTGCGTTGCTTCTGGCCCGGAGCCAGCGGGAGGTCCACCACTGTGATCATGTCCAGCGTGCAGGAGCCCACGGCGAGGACATGCCGCTTGGGCGGCGGCGGCGGTGGTGGTGGGTCCCGAGGAAGGCGGTACACCTTTTTCACGGTTACGAACTCCTTTACAATCTGTTTTTTCATTTCGGTTACCTCTGAATTTTGTCTTACGTCAAAATAAGTGATTACAATTTCAAATAAGTTTTGTTATATATTATATTTTATATTATATTTTATATTATATTATATAATATATTATTTGTTAGGACAAGTTGAATGTGTCATTGCACTAGCTCTGGTGCTGGTCAAGCCCTCTCTGCTTCCTGGCCCATTAAACTGGGCCAAGAGCGTGCACATTCGAATGGCCAGCGTCGAGGACAACTCGGTGACAAAGTTTGAACGGTAATTAGACATGAACAATTGAGCCGAGCAATGGGCAAACAATAAACACTTAATGCATTGGCACGAGTTTAATGACACTTCGCATCGGTGGCGATGACTCCTCTCCAGCACCAACAACAAGAACAAGCACAATTGGAAAATTAAACAAAGCCAGCGCCAGGCTAGATGGAAGCCTCCTCCGCCTCCGCCTCCACACCAAGCAGGCACCCGGACCAATTGGACCAAAGGAGAGCAAATAAAGGGATAGAAGGATGATGTGGGACAGTCACAGCGTGACAGCACTTTAAGAAAAAGTTACTGAACCCAAGATTTTCTATTAAAAATTTAATTTTTTGTTTAGAACTTTAATAAGTGTCATTTTAATTTATCAGACATTTTAACTTTACATTTAATTTAAATTACTTTAAATTATTCACATCAAGTGAGAAAATTACTTGCTAATATTTTCTACCAGTCGAATGAAGGCGATTGTGACCGAGCATGTTGGATCGAACGCCGGCCACAAGGTGTCTACATAACAATTTATAATGGTCGACTGGCTGTCCAGGACCAGGCCCACAGCGTGGACCACAGGCAACAAACAAACATCCAAATGGCGGGCAAAAAATAACGAAAGTGGCGAGAAAAATACTGGATAATAGCGCCAGACGGCTGCAGTGCCATTTCTCAAGCTCAAGCACCGGACCGAAGCGGGCGACCCACCGACTGCGTCGGCCGTCAAGTCGGGGCCAGGACACTGGAACATTGGGACTCTTGGACACTGGACATTGGACAGTTGGCCACCAGCCAGGCCACTCACTCACCCTTCTCGGGCTGCTTGGGCTTGGGCGATTCATGGTCTGCCAGTGGCCAGGTGAGTGACCAGTTGTTTACACGCCGCACTCACGCCGGAAACTCAGCCAGTCGGTATCTCCTGCAAGGGTCTGCAGGGCAGTGAGTTCACGTTCAAACGTATCAGTTCCGAATTTGCCGGCAAGGCAATCGATATGGCTGCAGTTGAAATCAAATTTACATTTAATTTAGAGCGTCAGATCCCGTTACTCGAGTGAAATTCAAAGGGAGAAAAGTGGGTTTCTTTAGTTCAGTGGGTTTTAGCTACTTAGATGGAGAGAACTCGGGACAGTATCTTTAAAAGAGGTGGTGTTTCCAATTAAATAAAATAGTTCATTTTATGCGATTATAGGTTTAAATGTTCTTAAACTAGTATGCCATAAATTACACAGAAAAGATGAATGGAAGGCAAACTTTGGAAAATTTAAAATTTTATAACCTTGCTAATTAAATTTCGATCATTCAATCAAATAGGAAGTTGGTAAAAGCTTAAGTTTAATGACTCTTCACTGCGTTGCAAATTTCCCACTAAAATTATAATGCCCTGAAAGTGCATAATGATGTGTGAATGTCAATCTATGGTCTGCAAAATATATTTTCATTATATGTTCATTCCAATTTAATTTCTTTAGGAAATACACCAAGATAATAACCGTAAGTACTTATAATTTGATTGGAAACTGAATACCGAAAAGCAGTCGAGCATAAATATACATATAACCATACGTCTGGTTGTGGTGAACACCCATTAATAATCTAAGCGAATGTTGGCGACTGGGCCTGTGATGGGGAAGGAGAAGTCAGCGCCAACGCTGAAATTTATTATGCGATGCTATTGATATTTTAAATAAATGTTCCGTGACATGGATGAAAAAGAGATGGTACTGAATTGATGTTATAGCCGCATGTTGCCACAGTCGATGCCTCGATGTGTGTTTTGTTTTTGTGCTTCGGGAATTGAACTATTTTTTCCTGACATCGTTATTGTCGCTGTGCACCTGCCAACTGACCTTGTTTTCTTTATTTGTTTCTCCTCCTCCCCCTCTACCCATATGAGAAATGCAGTTGAGAAAAACCGACAAAATCGAATCCATTTTTTATGAAGACAAAATGGTTTTCAAGTCGCATCTGGGGTTGGCTTAAGCACCGCTTTCAAGGCATTGTTTTCGGGTAATTGAGTAATCCCAAGGTAGAAATAGCATTTCCGTTAAATAAAACCTCTTTCTATAAATATTTCTGGTTTGCTTAGGAATAGTTTATACAGTAAACGTACTTTCTTAAACAGAACAAATGGGTTTCATTAAAATCTGTGCAAATGTGGTCGTTTTCTTTCATTTGGGATGCTTCAAATAGTCCGCCGGAACACAGGCTCGCCTAAAATCTCATCTCAGACCGCGGCGAAAAGTCCATCAAGTGTTGTACTTAAGTGTGCCAAATCCTCTTTAAGAATCCTCCTCGGGCACTTTTGTGGGGCAGCCGCTTAAAGTGTTTCCCCGGCGCGGAATACGTGGATGGGTTGATGGGTGCCTGCCTGGCGGCATGGCACTCACAAAGAGAACCAAGGCGGACCCGGAGCAGCCCGGAGCACCGGTGTGCTTGGTGCTCGGTGCTCGGTGCTCCCTGCTTGGGGCTCATTATTTCCCCGAGTAATATGCTAAAATGACGCGAACACACACTGGCGGGGCGGCAGACGTCTGGCTGTCGCTAAAGCGCCGGGCTGGGAAATGTTTTTAATTGAAAAGAACTTGCGAGGCGTGCCTGCACACGGGAAACTGGTGGAAAGGAGTTGGGAAATGGGTTGCGGAAGAGGAGGAAAAACTCGGCTAGGGTTAACACTGCACCGTGTCGACACTTCAGGACAGGCGGGCCAGGTGCGTCAGTTGCGCCAAGTTGCGCCAGGTGGGTTGTTCCCCGACAGGACCTGTCACGCTGGTGAAATGGTTTTTAAAGCCTGAAACCCACCTGGAACACGGCTAATTTCCATTTGTTTTGCTTCAGCTTTCTGTCTTCCATTCGCTCAAAACTAATATTTGTCCAATCACTTTGGGGTTTTGGCTTTACTAAGTCCACAATCTCCTTTTATCTACTTCCTATACTGGATACTGGCTACGTCTTCGTCTAAAATATATATGTTTATGTAGCCCGGCGATGTTATTTTTTATGCGTGCCATTCTGGGTGACACATCAATCAGATGGAGGAGTTGGAGGAGCTGGGAATGAACTCTGCCAGTGGCTGCTCCGCGGCATATAAAACAAGTCCGGAATTTAGCACGTAAAATATTGCACTTTGCTGGACGAAGGTACATCAAGTGTTTCTGCAAACTATCGCGAAAATGCAGTTGCATTTAATGTTTGAAAAAAAAGAGAAGGAGAAAGAGGTAAAGGAAATAAATATGTATTTTAATATTTATGTATTTATGATAATTAAGCTCTTCTCTGAACAACTCTTTTAAACTAAAAAGTTTTTATTTATTGAAAGGTAACTTAATTGGATGGCTTAAGCGGATTAAGAGGTTAATTTTAATGTTAATCGCCAACTTTTCTAGCTCCCACTGTAATTCAAAGCTCTCAGCTTTTGCATACACAGAATTATAAACCCATTTACACGTTTCCATTCGGCAACGCCATGCAGATGCGGATGCTTGAAGTGGTGACCTCCGGAAGAGCTTGGAATTCAATGGTGTTCGTCCGCTGTTCTCAGAATTTGCAGTTTTTCAGGGCCCTTGCCTTGCGCTGCTCGCCACGCAAATTGCGTATTTTTATGACTACCATTATGATGTCTAAATATATAACTAACGCAGTCACCGCAGCATCCGTGCAGTATCCGGCAGTATCCGGGGCACCAGCCATAACACTTCTATCGCGGAATTACGACATTTATCATAATGCCCGCCAAGTGTGTGGGCGGTGGTACATATATATATATGGAGGGGAGGCCTGACTTGCAAATAATCCACTTGGCTGCTGCCTGCCTGCATCCACGGCTTCAAGTGCTCTCCTCAGATTCCCCGCCAAATGCAAGGATAATCAGCAGAAAATTTATTAATTCGTGCTGGGGTAGACGGTAAAGTAGTGGCTTTATTGAGCATACTAACCTTTGTTTAATATTTTCCATGGAAGAGAGAGAGTTAAGCAGTTTACTTTTAAATTTAAGATTCTTAAGAATGGAATTTAATGAATTTCTCAAGGATATAAGCTACACATTCTTATTAAAACATATTAATAATTTAAATAATTTCTACACCCCCAAAGATAGATCCTTTATCTGACTGTGAGCTTTACTATGTGTGAGTTTTAAACTATATATTTAAGCTTTTAATTAAATTCAAGCCATTATTTGCAACTTAAAATAATATTAAACAGACCTTTCAAAACTTTTGTGTAAAGTCAATTAGTAGTTGTCCTTTCAATGGCATTACTCAACCCAAACGATGACCCTTCATTTATCAAGTTGCATCCTTGGCCCTGCTCCATATCTCGGCCTCGTTGCAGCAGCTGCCGCAAAACTTTTTAATGGTTAAATAAGCGATGTTGTCCAGTGCAGTTGGCTTAAATGCCACTCTATGGCAACTGAGATTTTGGTGGCAGATTGACTTTAAATGACATTTGTTTCGGCTGATTAAGCGATATGTCCTACTTCTACTTACCAATCCTGGATGACAAATGAAAGAGCAGCGGGTTTTGTAGCTTACTTTACAAATACTTTTGATATTTATTGTTCAAGCGTGTAAATAAAGCTTTTTTGCACTTTACTCTTTGTTTTTATGTTTATTTCTTGTTGTTGTTTGTCTGGTATTCCTTTGTAAATAAATTGCAATTTGATATTGTTGCAATATATAACATTCAAGTTCAACTTCTAAGTACCACTTATGTACATATGTTTGTATTACGCATTGGATACATTAGATACATTGGATATTTGTACACGAATGTATCTCCCGTTCCGGAATAATATTAATATGTGGCCTTATGCCATATTTTGACTATAAAATACGATCTCAGCTCTACGCAGCCCTAAGTAGTTGGTAATTATTCGTACATAAAAATACAGTTAACACTTTGTATTGCGGTTGTGTGTGTATATATTGTAATAATCCCCAGAAGTACATGTTTTACAATATACCAATATATATTTATAAATATAATCCCTAGACATACGGTGTGTGTGTCTCTCTATATATGTAATTTAGAACTTATGTCACGCTTTCCCTTTAGCTAATATGTACAGATGCCATCTTCCTTCTTTCACGAAATGCCTTTCGAAGGAAGAACAGTAGCCTCACGCCTTACCTTACTAACCAATATATATTTTGTAAGGGTTCGAAACTCGACAAACCCTTATATTTGGAGTGTTTGTGTAAAGGATGTATAAAGTTCCAGACACGGGAGGGGATAACTATATCTTAGTAACTCCAACAGACAGAATAAGAGTCTAATAAGAATGTTAAGAGCTACTTGTGAGTTACAAAAAAAAAAAACAAGAAATGTATCACCCATAACAGTATACTTTATAAGAACTCTCCCATAACTTCAGTATGGTGTTAAAATATGTGTTTCGTTACTAGCTTTTGTGGATACTTAATATTGGTTCCTAGGGCTAAGATAATTTATAATATATATACACACATGTCGACCGAAAATCGGCTAATACTCTATTTTGGTATACAAACGTTGTACGTAACATTGAGTTGTTAATTAGTTCTTCTGGCTAACGAATTCTGTGTGAGGAAGCTAGAACTTAAATCGTTTTCGAACCGAAGAAAGAGTTTCATTAAATAGGGTTTCAATTTACATTAAATTGTGGGGGAACTTAAATAAATTATCTTTTATTTATTATGGTAACGTTTTTAAAGATTTACGTTTTCTATAGTCAATGGATAGTCAGTTTGATAAATATTGTATTTATTTATTTGCTTTCTCCTTTATTTTGACCGTAACATTTGATTTATCTACTTATGGAAAGTAACGACGACTTATATCAATATATAGTAGTATGGGCAACACTTTTATAAAGCTTGTGATCTCAATCTAAGTATGTTTCGGTATATATATATATATATGGCATTCGGACTATGCGTATTTTCTATTCTGGTAACACGATTAGCTCTACGCTTAGTTTGGTTAAACTATTTTATTTTATTTGTCTTCATATCGTTTATGGGAAGAATAAAATGGCGAATCTGCCGATCTACTTTCGCCGGGGGATCGGATACTTGGGATTATTGGTTAGTTTTATGGAATGTAGATAAGTTCAATATCAGCTTTGGACCCAATAGTGCGATATTCACATTACAAAAGTTCGTCCTACACTCGATATGAATTGGATTTCAAGCTTAAATTTTAGAAAATCGCCCTTGGTTTCATATAGCTTGAGTAAAATTACGTTTTCTTTTTAGTTGTTTTACTTAACAGTTCTTGAAGTAATTTAATTACGCAAAAAGGTTTCAAAAAGTTTTGGAATTTCAGAAATACAGTTTAAAATTAGAGGATTTTTTGTGTGACTGTGTGATGGGGTTTTCATTTGTACTTTTACATTAAATAATTAAATTTAAGGTAATTAATTAAGTACTTAATAATAATAAATAATAACAATATCAAGGATTTACAAAAAAATTGGTTTGAAAACCAAAAACATTTCTCTAAAGGCAATGGTTTCATGTTTTAAACTATTTCTTTAAAGTTCATTTGAAATTCAACAGTTTAAAAAGTATTTCCGCAAAACTACAACTTTGATTAGCATTTTAAAATAATTAAAATATTACAAAACAAAACTGTGTTTCTTTAAAATTAACTGGAATATTTCCTCAATTCGATAAAAATAACACAATATCTTAGGATCTCTTAAAATCAAAAGCGATTTTCCAAATTTAAGCTCTTTTTCATTGAGTGATTTGAAAATGTGCTCGGTGGCCAGCTCTACTTGCTACTGGTATATAGTTTGTGACGGTTCTAGTTTTAAGTACATTCTGCGATTTTAAGCTTCTGGGACTGCGCCTGGGAACTCCACTTCCACTTCCACATCCACATCCAGGTACACGTCCACATCAGACGTCCGTTTCGGTGCTCGACTGGTTGTGGTGGTGGCTGTTGGAGGTGGGCAGCGGCGCCTGGTGGGATAGCTGCTTGTGCAGCTGTGGCGGTGGACTAGGACCTGGCCCGCCCTCGCTGGGCACTAGAAGCGGCAGGGATTTCTGCATGCAGACTACGTTGCCCGTCGACTGATGCTGCGATCGAGGGCTGGGCGGCGTGGGCGTGGCCGGTATCTGATGCCAGTTAATACTGTTCTGGGAGGTGACGTTCCGGGTCTTGCGCAACGGCGGATTCTTGGTCGAGGTGGAGAAGGCCATGCCACGGCGCAGCGGCACTCTGCAGAACCACGGGAACGGGGAGGACACGGAGGACACGCATTAGCAACGATGTTTAGTCGGTTTTAGTCGGATGGCGAGGCGTGGCGAAGCGAGGCGATAGGGCGATGAGGCGGAGGAGGGGGAGATGTAGGTTATGGCGGAGAGTTCAGGATCGACCGATGTGGAGAGACGGCGAGACAAAGACACGGGAGAGACACGGGTTACAAACGCACACAGTCAGACACAGTGGGCACTGGAGGGGCTCTCTAGTCTCTAGAGACGATACACACTCACCTCGTTGGGCTCGGCGGCGGGTAGGAAATGCCACGGTGGCTGGGCGACAACAACATGTTGCCCGAGTGGCTCGTGGTGGTGCCGGGCACGAGCAGAGTATTGTTACTACAAGTAGGACGAAAGGTTACTGTAAAGAGCACACGCTGGCGGATGGGGATCCGGATTTGTCTACGGATTGTGAGGAAGCGGAAACGCAAGCAGGGAGCAGGTGGCTGAACGGGATAATAATTGTGTTGTCTCACAACAAAACAACGAAAAAGCTTTGGCAGAAATCGCAGAAAAAGTAAAGGAAAAAACACAAGACAACAGAAATCAAATATAGCTTCGGATACCGAAGGATATCCTTCCAAAAGGTTGATGATTCTTCTTCAGATGTAAAATAATTTAAACCAAACATTTTGATGAGTTAAGGCCATGACCCAACACCCAAATTAATAAGATGCTTAACGTCATACGAATGCGCGTTAGTTATCTTACTTATTTACATATGTTGTTTGTTTAAAAATCAAACCTAATTCAAACATAAAATGGGTTTTTAAACAGACGGACACTTTGGTATATCTTGTTCCCTATTAACAAGAAGTACGATATTTTTATAGACCTTTGAATATATAACATAAAAGACGTTTAGCACAAATGATTTGTGGTTGGTGTTGTTGATGACGATGAATAAATCGGTGGATGATAACAAGATCCCAGTCGAGCGAACATTTGACAATAAAAATATTTATTTTGTGGTATTTAAAATTTATAAAATATGACTACACAGTACGTACTAGCTAAAAAAACAGTGTTTATAAATATGATGACTAAATGTAGCGTATGGTACAACATATAAACGGTGTAAATCCGAGCCCTCGAATCGCTCCTCACACACGTGACGTGACGTGACTGGGCAGGGGATCTGAACTGGTGATCGGTGATCGGTGATCAGTGATCGGGGATGAGAGTGGTTTCTTTTTTTTTTTTGTGGTGGAGTGTGCTTGCTTGGTTTTAGTAAGAAGCTGTCATGGTTGGTCAGTGGTGGCGGCGGTGCACCCTCTACGCAACTTACGTGTGGCTGTGATGCATGTTCAGGTTTGGCAGACTCTGGCCCAGATGGTTCATCGGCTGCACGGAGAGTGTGTTGGCCGACTTGGATCCCATCGGGCCGATCATGCTCATCTTGGCCTTGTGCAGGCCGCTAATCAATTGCTGTTTGCCCTTCAGGGTAACTCCATGGTTGCCTGTCAAAAAGGAGGAACGGAGATGGGAGAATGTTTAGTAGTTAAAAGTTACATATATTTAATCAAAACAGTTCAGTTATCAGGAAGCTCCGCTCACTCACCCGTCATTATGCTGGAGCCCTCGTCACTGGACACCGAGTTTGTCTTTTCAAAGTCCACGGATATGTTCCGCGAGTCGTTCCACTCGACGCTGCCGCTGTGGCTGTTATTCGCACTTGACACATGGCTGCCTATCGAGGAGTTCATCGGCGACTTGCGCACACCGAGGGAGTCGGCGGTGCCGCCGCTGGTGCCACTGCCACCGAATCGGAAGCTGTCGCCACCCACGGTGCCACTTCCACTTCCACCGCCGACGCCACCACCCACGCCGCCGGCTCCACGCTTCAGTCTTTGGTAAATCGTTTTGGCCCGCCACAGGGCGTCGTACCAGTTCTTGGCCTCGGTGCACTGCAGCGTGAACGCCGTGGTGGCCACCTGGAACTCGTTGAGGTACACACAGTTCAGCGTATTGTTCGCCGCCAGCTGGACAATCAGCTGGTCGGTCAGGTACGGCTGCCGGATCACCTTGAGCGCCCCCAGGCCCCGCTTGGCTATCGTCTTGCACACCAGGAGGAGGTCCGTTAACAGGAAACAGTGCACATCGGACTTGCCGAGGTTGTCCTTGAACTTGTGATCGCCCTCCATGAACAGGTGGCGCACATGGTAGGCGGGGCAGCCGCGCATGGGGGCGCACAGATCGAACATTTGGCTGTGCTGCTTGATCAGCTTGTCCAGCATCTCGTTGTTAGTGTCCTGGAAGGGTTCACAGGTTCACATTCCAAGTCATTTTAATGGGTAGATTTTTTTAAGGAGAAAGCCACCACTCACCACCACATCGTAGGACTCGATCCGCACCATCACGCCCTTGAGCCGTTCGTTTTCCTGGCGCATCGTCAGATGATTGTTCACGCTGCCCACAAAGTTCTCCACGCTGTGGATCATCACATCGATGGCCTCGATCTCCTCCACGTCGCTCATGTGCTTCTTGATGGCCGCCAGCAGGAGGCTGTACTTGGTCAGGCGCTGCATGGGCCGGACCACGATATCGGCTAGTCGCAGGCGGTTGCACATCTTCTGGGACTCGCACCAGGCCAGGTAGGAGGTGAACAGGGGGTTGTTCTGGTTCAGTTCCTTGCAATAGAACTGACAGGTGCTCTGTTCCGCGCAGTAGATCTGTAAGGAAGATGGGTTACATATTTATACCTTAAACTACATGTGTATTACCCACCTTGTATGGCGCAAATATGGAGGCGAAGGCGATGAAGCCCTCCTGGAAGAAGGCGCAGCGCAGCGGCTCATGGGTTTTCACACTATAGGCCACCATGGGATATAGCCAAAGGGTCCAGAACTTAATGTTCGCCTCGCACACAGCCCTTACATTGGAGAAGAGTCTCGCTTGGTCCACGTCGATAAGCAGACGCTCATCCTGCACAGCCTCCAGGCAGGCCAAAAAGAGCTGCAAAACATATTATGTCCAAGGGTTAGGAACCAAAGCCCATCAAAAGGAAGACTCCTCCGCCACTCACATCTGTCACCGTTTGCAGGGCATGAATGTAGTACACCTCAGTGGTGACCAGTTCCCAGATGGCCGTCTGTATCTTGACCTCACTCTCGCTCATGGTGCTACTCTCCACAAAGTCCCGCCAGGACTTGTGCATGTCCTGCAGATAGGCCAAGGAGTTGACTAGATCCGGGTGCTCAAAATTCAGGCCGTCTGCCCGCTGGGGCACTCCGTTCCGGCTATAGCTGTTCAGCAGCTCGCACAGCTGGCTCTGTTGCGGATTCTTGATCCCGAAGATGGAGGACCAACGCTGCTTGATCTGCTTACCGGCTGCCACGCCCGACTCGCTCGTCTCCTCGGTGGAAACGGAGGGCAGCAGTCGAGGTGGAGGTTGTCGGGAGCCCTGAATATATTTAGAGGAAGAAGGTACTTAAATAGGTAAATAAATATTTTACTTTTAAATATTTCCCCCATAATAAGTTTACTTATTTAAAATCAGTATTATCATAACATTGTAATAAGTGCACTTGATATTTTCTGTACAACATTTTGAAGCGCATAAATTAACGCGACTTCACAGACTTGTTACCCTTCATAACACACATGCAGTTTGGCTTAAAGTATGCCCAAGGTGAGCCTTTCTACTGACGCCCTCAACTTTATGGCTGGCCGTAAAAAATGTTTACTTTCCCATAGGCAATTTTAAGGGAAAACTTACAAAGGAAGCTGCCTTCTGGAGGGGCTTGCGGTTGCTGCCTCGCTCCGTAATGCAGAGATGGTGTCCAGCCAGGCTCTCCACATCGGTCTGCTCATCCACGGAAACGGGAACGGGCGAGGGACCTGTGTGCGGCAAGGCATACGCATTAAACAAAAAATGGCATCGAACTTCCAAGAAATCGGCGAGGCCAAAGACTCATTACCTGCATCTAAAAAACTGGGCGTGGGATTATTGTCCGTAATCGTGATTTGTGAAAAGCTGATGTTACGCCTCCGCAAAGCGTGGCTGAGTGCGTTGCTAAAATCACGTATTTTAAATTTAAACCTCAGTTGGGATGCGAGTAATATCAGGGTACAGGGAACTCACAGTAGTGTTACGCCTTTGGTTGCAGGAATAAACTCTTCATCAGGATGCTGCTGCTGGGACGAGTCCAGGCAGAATGACACAGAAAAGAACTCGGAGCTTGATACCTAAATTAAGGAATTGGGAATTAATTGTAGGGATAGACAGGATATATATAATATTTTGAGATATTTTCCCCAATGTGAAACCCCAACACTTCGTCCTCTTGCTGCAGAGATCCTAATCTGTGAATTTGGGGACCCAAAACAAAAAGCCTTTCTTAATTTAGCTTTCAAAAGGACCGCCAAGCAAAAATCACTTGCGACTGCCAGAGGAGAGCACTCTCTTTGATGGCCCTGCGAGTGTGAAGATTGCATCAGGCGGCAGGCTGGCTCAAAAGGGGGCAGTAGGCAGTAGGCATCCCATGCCCGACGCCCAAGAGCCCACAGAAACTACTGGAATAAAAGCAAACATCAAGAAATATTCTCCGTATATTTGTGTTGGCGGCAAACGAGGAGGAATCCTCCTCCGCTTGGCGAGTAGGAGAGGCGGCAGGAGTTCGGAAAAACCCACGAAGGCAAGGAAAGGAAAGGAAAGTAGAGAGAGAGGATAGCGGAAAGGGGGAAAGTTCTACGAGGCAACTTTTGCTGATTAAGGCGACAAAGGCAAATAAAGAAATTAAATGTATATATACTAAAGATAGGTATATATTCCCATTCCCATTCCCCGCCACCGAAAACGTCTTTCGTCTTTTTCTCAAGTTAACATTAATTGCGACGAGAGCGAGGTGACAGGACCCTCCGTTTGTGCAGCCATTCGAGATCTCTGCTTAATCCCAGATTCAGAGTTTCCTCGCTGGCCTTTCAGGTGCCTCAGCTTCTTTAGCTTCTTCAGGTGGTGCAGCCGGACTCACCTCGCTGCGCGTCAGCAGTGGCTTCTTGCGCTTCATGAACGAGGATTTCTTTTTCACCGTCGCACTGGAGGATGTCGAGCCGCCAGCTGGAGAGGTGAGACCACCACCGTTGGGCGTGCTGGTGCTGTAGGGACTCAGGGTGGCGGACGAACTGGCCACTGTCTCGCCAGCGAACTGAAAGTGTTTGGAGGAGGGTATTGCATGAGTAGCCGAGATGGTGCAATTGTTGCCGCCGCCAGCCAGTTGCTGATGGCTATGATGATGGTGCTGGTGCTGGTGAAAGGATCCGGCACTGGAATGGCCGGTGCCAAAGCAGGCCGAGCTGGCCATAGTCGTTGTCGTTGTGGAGGCGTCGAGCGTTGGGGAAAGCGATAGCATCAGCGAGGGCGTCCGCCGCACGATCTGCGGTGCCTGAGTGTAAATGGTGGGTGCGGGATGGCTCTGACTGGGTGGAGGATGAGTGGATGGCTGGCAAGGTGCCGGCTGACTTGGTGGCTGGGGGGTTGATGAAGGGTTTGAGCAAACGCCCACCGCTGCTTCGCCCTTCTCCGCCTGAGAAGACCGCGTTTTTTTTTGTTTGGGTTTTATGGTTCAAAAAGCGGTCAACGATCAAATAATAAAAACACAGGAAATAGAGATAGTTTAGGGGAGAGATAGAGAACAGTTGGAGAAAGAAAACAGAGAACAGAGAGGAGTAGACAGATATAGTGAGCATATTTTTATAGTGACTACATTGTTCTACACTCCATAGCAACTACAGAGTCAACTCTACTGTGCAGATCATCGAAACAAGTCCAATTGTCAAGCATTTTAAGTCAAAATTAAGTGCAGGAAGAATTAACCTTATAATCTAAGTTGTTATTCATAATTTTACCCAGGATAATGGCACAGATATTTGCAATAGATTTTGAATAACATAAAAACATCTTCTACGGAAATTTACGAAGATGTATATTTGAATAACTTTTTATATATCTTATGTTTTTCTACTGCTTTAAACTCCCAGTAATTCTTATTAATTTAATTTAATCAGCGAGCCCTTTTTTCAAAATAAGAACAAAAATTAACAAACAAAGAAAGCCTTATTCTACTTTAAAGACTATAAAATATTTAAGCTCTCAGTACCCAGTTCCTTCTACTAACTTAGTTAAGAAACACCTAAGCCTTCATTAAAACAACACTTCGTTTGACTAAGAAAAGCCAACTGAAGACTACAAATTGATGACACACAAAGAGGGGCAAAGCAAGGACCCCTCTCACTTAAAATCGTGGAAAAGGCACGTTCACGGGGGAGTTTTCCCTATGACTAACAGTTACAGATAGTTGGTGCAGAAGGAAAAACAACTGACTGTGCGTAAATCAATGACAGCTACAGCTAAGGAACAGTAGCAGCAGCAGCAGGAGCAGCACTAAAAAATCAAAATAGACAGAAATCAAAGACAGACAAAAACAGCAAGCAAAGTAATTTGTTATCAATTTGCGACCGGACTTCCTCTCGAGGGTCTGGAACCCAGGAATGGCGAATCTCTACAGTGGGCACAACTACACTCCACATGCTACACATGGAGAAAAGGCGATCTAAGATACATAAATCTTTCTTTCTTTTATATTTGAAATGCCATATGACTATATTTTCTTAGAGATTGAAATTGGGTCATAGAAAATAATTCCAAATTCTTAAGGCACAATTTCCATATAAAATTCTACAAAAATAACCCACAGCTACATTTTAGATCGCCCTTTCTTTCCCTCAGTGCACACACACTCTAGGCAAGATGGATGTGCTGACTAAGTGGCCCAGTCCTGGGCCATTGGCCCGTTGGCCGGTGGTTTAGCATGTGCCCTTGGCCCCCGAGCCCGTCACTTACCACGTTGGCCTGTCGGCCCAGTGATCCGGGAGTTCCTGTGGTGGCGAACAGTCCGTGATTCACATTGGTGGCATGGATGGCGTGGGCAGTCGTGCCGGCAGCAGTGGTGGTGGTGGTGGTGTTGGTGGCGTTGATTCCCGGAGGACCGTGCTGGCAGGCCACCACACCCGAGTCGAGGCCATCCAAGTGCGTGAGACTCTTCGATTTCAGCTGCAACGGAAAATGGAATGGAAATCGGGATTGTGAATCTAGGTGGGGAATTGTTGAGGCGTGAAGCGCAGATATTTATAATTAAATTTTATTCGCGTTATCGAGCGCTTTTTACATATTGTTTTTGATGGCTTACCAACCCGTTCGTTTCGCCTGTGCTCTATTCAAATAAAAAATGTAATTTAAAACGTAAGCGGATGAAACGTAGCCTTTTATGGCATGCATACATCGATACAGGAAGTTTCTAGATGCATTAAAAATAATATTCAATAATATTCAATAATATTTAATAAAAGAATGAAGAAAATTTATGGGGAGAAAGCTGGGAGTGGATATTAAATGAAATCAGTATGTGGCTTAAATGCAGTTTATTTTTAATTGAGGAATGTATAATAAAGGAATGTATAATAACATGAATCATATACAAAACAACTATAATTGCGCAGTTATAAAATAAAAAAGTCAATAATACTTCAAGTAAATACAAATCACACACAATACAAACAAATAAATCTATTACTTGACCCATTTTCGGGTCAAGATTAATTCTAATTATTGTTAGTTTTATAAAAGTATCATTATCTCTGAGTGGCTGTGAGTAAAGTCCTTGGTTTATGAGCTATAAAAAGCACTTCGTTATTTAATCCGGTCATTCCTTTGTATATTCTAAGATGCCTTTGGCACTGTGGCATTCTGCTGCACGCGACCTTAGGGAGCTGGGGAGATGCAGCAACGCCACAGAGCCATCAAGCCACTGCATCCAAGGGACGCTGGCTGGAACCACCACATCGAATTACTGAATATTTTTCGCGCTTAATGCCGAGAACAATGTTTTGAATGCTTTTGGCGCCGGGCGTTAGCGAGACAATGAAAAGCTCAGTGCATTTGCCGGATAGAAAAAAGTAAATTGCTTTCAGCATCAGGGCGGCGATGCGGTGCTTTGGTAACTCGGCAACTTGGCAAAGCGCCGTCGTTGTCGGCCAAAAGATGCATCGAGAACAAAAAGATTGCGCGCCAGCGGCCAAGAGCCCTAGACGTGTCCTCGAAGGTTTCCTGTCCTCGCCTAATGCACTGAGATTACATCAGTCAAGTGCCCCCAGCTGGCCCCGTTGCTCGGCGAGTGCGGCGAGGGACGTGGACCAAAGTCAGGGACCGCCTCAAAGTCAATGCCTCACCCAGCAACACCCAACGCTCGTCCTTTGCCAAGGACCCGCCCACCCGGCGTGATTTACACATCTCAATGCCTCGGTTTAAATTGTTCTCGACGCAAAAAAAAAAATAAAAACCTTGTGCTTAAATTCGCATTAACCGCACTAAGTTCTTTAGCCTTTTCATGCCTGAAATGGGATCTAGACTTTCTAAGAACTCGACATGAACTTTGTAAAAATAACTCTGGTTAAATTTATACTTCTATATTCCAAGTTTGGATTTTGTTCTATAAACAAGGTCAGCAGGTCCTTTAAAGCCACAAGAAATAATCTGTTTTGTTTAGAGTTCTGGTTAATTACCAATGAATTTGCGCGAGTCCTCCCCGGCACAATATTTGGGATTTATTTCAGTTGAATTGCTATTGCTCTGCATTGCTGAGACATCAAATGGACGAAGAGACGACAAGGACGACTCCGCATCCTGTGCGCGCGGCATGCATGGCATTCTAGTTGCGAGAATTTAAGCCCCGAGACGGATGCCATTCAGCCCCCTTGATGCCGCTAATCTCGCCGGCAAGCATTTCCCCTTGGATCCTAGAAGCCCCGGCTGCCGACTGTCGACTGGCGACTCCCCCCGGAGTGCGCCCAAGGATACGCGCGCGCTCTCCGGTCTATTATTCCTGCTGACGACAATATTTCACATTCTGTTTTGGCAATTTCCAGCTGGCGGTTGGTCCGGTACCGTCCTCACCCTGTGCCGGCTGCCTTGCCCTTTTACTCTGGTTTATGTTTTTGTTTCCGGTTATATTGTGAGTTGTTCGCCCACTGCGGCTTGGCTGGCTGGCTGCCTGACTGACTGTTTGCAGCAATCACAAAATATCCGGGTATACTGTGCTTGAGTTTTGTGTGAATGCTGGACTAAAATAATACCGTACAATAATGTTTAGAGGGAAGAGAAATAAGGTACTTGTTATCCAGAATATAAACTAAACTATGCTTAAGTTCCATTTACATTTCAATCCTGGGTATAGTTTTATCAAAAACAATATTTATGAAATGAATTTAAGGGATAACTCATAGTTTATAATGCCACTGATATAGAAGTTTAGTTTTCTTGCTTTCCCCTCTGATGTGGTCTCTTTTGGCTTAGCTTGGCCTTTTGCTTCCGACACAAAAAAACTGAGTTTTCATACACTCATAGGTTCTCGTAAAATGAACACTTTACTTTTGTAGAATCCGGAGCGTGAGGAAATAATAATTTCGTTTGTATACCATAGGTTTTTGTTGTGTAGGAGTCGTGCACTGTATGGCCTTACATAATTTACACCATTGTAGTGGGGCACGTATAATGTTTGCTAACGCGATTACCTAATCACTTAAAGACCCTAACACGTGTGTGCGTCTGGGCCACGGAATTTCCCTGTTAACATGGTTACTTAAAGCGGACAGCGATGGGCAGGACAAAGTGTTCACTTTGGTCCATGGCACACGAAACATGGGAAATCACTTCAAAACACCTACATACGTCCGGAGGCGCTTAGGATCGAGACATGAAAAATCACCCAAAGGGAATGAAAGGTGAACTTTCTTTCCTCCTCAAGTATTAAGAAAAACTGGCTGGTTGAATTAGGGATTTATTCTGGGTATACAATTTATTCTTGAAACTGTTTTTGATGGTTTTTTCTTTTAAAAAAAATGCCCGTCATTTTTATTGGGCTTGTTATTCACTTAGTTATTTACCCATAATTGTTTTCGTTTATCCAGTTATTTCTACGTCTTTGAAGACAGCCCGCCAGCGCCACTAATAGGATTAGATTTTGTAATAAACATACAAATTATGATTATGGCCGAGAAGCTGGAGTGACCTATTTAGATGCCCAACGGCAGCTGCTGAGAGATTTGTCAATGAATGCCCAGCACTTGCGAAAATATTTACCAGATTTCGGGCTCGGGAGGGAACGTTGATAATCTGAATGGATAACTAAGGCCATGGTTTTCACCAGCAAAACTACTGCGAGAGATGGCAGCTTCGTTTTTGCTTGGTGTGAGGAATCGAGGGGGAATTCCCACATTGTGGGGCTGAACAAATCGCTGATGCAATTTATTGCTTGACTGCACTTGCGCTAATGCCTCTAAATATGTTCCGGCGACAATTGAATTCCCAACCCCCCCACTTCCCTGCATATGTGCGCGCATTAGTTTCCATGGGATCACACTGCGTATACGTTATGTGGAATGTCTCTATTATAATATTTATGAATTGCGTGGCGGTCAGAGTCGTCGTCCTTCGTATCGTCGTTTATTGCAATTCCACTCAAGCATAAAAGCCGATGGCAAAACTGGATTTAAGCTACACTTTTTTAAACTTTTCTCTTGTGAGAAGGATTTTATGATAAAGTTATTAAATATAGTTTAGAATAGTTGAAAATGATAAGAATATTTTAAAAGCTTAAAGAAAATAAAATATAACGCTTAAGGATTAAATTAAAAAGTAAGGCATATGTACAATTTTCTATTAGGATATTTTCTTACGAGATATATAATGTATTAAATTATTATGCCATTAGAATCAACTTATCAATGCTTAAAGTAAACTTTATAAAAATGTCAGCCTCTTTAATGTCTAAATTAAGATTAAAAACTTATAAATAAGCAGAGCGCATAAAACCATAAGATATGAATTAAGAATATGGCATTTAACATAATTATTTTATAGTTTCCCATTAAATGTAATTATAAAAACAAATAAAACCAAATGGTTTTAGAATAATCTTGAAAAATTAATGTTTTTTGTGTGCATTGAATTATTAATGGACGCTAAAGCATATTTTGGGGGATGCAGGCGGCTTACGTCATGGATGTAAATAATTTTCTTTGCACTCTTGTTCCCGGGTAATTCCGTAATTTAATATCCGAACTTAAAACACAAACACAAAGAGCCCGCGCGAGGCAGAGCGACAACAGAGGGAAATAAAACGAAAATACGAGCGCACATAAGAGTGGAAATATGTTTATTCTCATTTCGCTAAGTAAACATTTGATTAAGGCCGCGCATAATTTGTTGACCACCTCCCACGCCACGCCACGCCACGGCATGCCACGTTTGCCGGATTTCCCGTACATGCCGCAGGACTCACCTGCAGCTTGCTGTTCGGTGGCGACACCACCAGGCAGATCTTCATGGTGGCGCGCAGGAACTCCTCGCGCTTCGTGCTAAGGTCAGGGGTCACCGAGCCCGGCGACGTCACCGCCGCCTGCTTGAGCGGCGCCTTCTTCGGGGAGCTGACACTAGGCAGGAACGGATTCAGGCTCCGCACCAGACTGGCCGAGTTGAACTTGGAGCTGCTGCTGCCTCCGCCGCCGCCGCCGCCCTCGTTGCTGCTCCCGGACGGCGGCGACGCCGAGGTGTGCCCGCTCTGCGGCGCCTGCTGCTGGTGATGCAGCAGCCGCGTGGGCGAGTTCAGGCTGAAGAGCTTCCTCCGATGCCGCCCCGGCGTGGAGGAGGAGCTGGAAGCCGGGCTGGGAGTGGGTCCGGCAGGCCCTCCTCCCTCGCTGTGCGTTGATTCCTGGGATCCAGCGCGACTGTACGAAGGCGTTGGCAGCTGAGCAGACCTCGCTCCTGAGGCTCCTCCACTGCCATACTTCACCGAGGTCACGTTCCCGTCCAGCTGCAGATCCTCCGCCAACGACTCTCCACCACCAGCACCACCGCCGCCGCTTTCTGCAGCCTCATCCTCGTCGTATGTGCTGTGATACGTGCGAGCCGTAATCTCCGGCAGGAAGGGATTGTTGGGCGAGGTCAGAGTGTACTGATAGTAGCCACCGCCACCGCCTCCGCTGCTGCCGGTCTCTACCGGCAGCGTGCTGTCCGTCTCGTCGGGCGTGCTCTCCTCGGGAAAGGAGCCGCCGTGGAAGTCATGGCCGCCGCCCACGCCACTGCTGCTGGACAGGTAGGCGCCCAGCTGCTCCCACTCGCCGGAGGAGGAGTTGTGCGAGGAGACGGTGAAGCCCTCGTTCGAGTGGCCCTGGCAGCTGCGCGAGCTCTCGTTGCTGCTCTTGAAGAGGAAGTTCTGGAGGCGGGTCAGCCGGATGGAGCTGCTCTCGCTGGTGAGGCTGCAGCTCCGGCTGCTATTGTTCCCAGCCGCCGTGGAGGAGGAAGTAGTGGTGGCTGTGGCGTTCGTTGTGTTGGTGTTGCTGTTGATAGGCTGCTGCTGATCACTCCTGTTACTGGTCTGCGTCTCGAGGCGCCGTCTATCACGTTCCTGAGTGTCGATGGGCACCCCACCTGTGCCGGTTCCGGCTCCGGCTCCTGCTGCGCCCCCCGCTGCCGTGCTCAGCTCGCCACCCATGGAGGCCCAATAGTAAACACTGGTCTGGGAGCCGCCACTCAGCTCGCCCAGCTCGCAGCTGCTCTCCAGGGACGTGCTCGAGTTGGTGGTGGCTACGCTGCTCAGGTGCTGGTAGGCGTACTCCGGCGGCGTGCACTCGTCGGGGCTGTCCAGGAGCAGGGCGGGATTAATGTGGCCACCCAAGCCCCCAAGGCCGACGCCCAGGCCCAGGCCCGGCAGATTCAGGTGGCTGAAGGCAAAGGGCAGCCGGTTGTTATTGTCCGCGGGCAGGGAACTGGGCAGCGGCGGCGGTGTGGCCCGGCTCTTGGCCCTTAGCTCCTCCGGCGTGGGCTCCTGACGCTTGCACTCGAGGGAGCGGTGGTCGCCGCGTCGAAAGGAGCGACGCAGACGCTCCGCGAACTTAGACTGCTTCGCCGGCGTCTTATCCTTGGGCGGTTTCTCCTTGGACCGGCCCAGCAGATTGGTCCTCTCAGTCTTATCCTCCTTCTCCAGGAGTTTCTCGTGCATAGCCGTCGTGGTGGAGGAGGGGGGGATCTTGGCCAGGTTGTTCAAGGCCGGGCGCTGGTTGCTGGCTAATGTAATCGGTGGCGCCGCAAAGCCACCACCCATTACGGCCGCCCTTCGCCGTGGTGCCAGAGATTCCCCTTCCGCTGCTTCTCCGGAGTAGTAGGTTCTGTGAGCTGTGTCTTTCTCGATTTTCCTCTCGAGTTTTCTCCGGTTTTCTCTCTAATTTAAGTGGTCCGTAATTATTCACTAAATCGTTAACTTATGAAGCGTCAATTTTCCCCCAAAAGGAAACACGTTTTAAGATGTATTCCGTTTCGACTAACACTAGGTGCGATTTAAAGCGATTTCGTTATAGTTAGGTTTGCTCGTATTGCTTATTTTCTATATATATTTATATATAGTATTGATGTTCGTTGGTTTTGCTGGAAATAAAGAGAGAGAATGGATCGAAAAATGTATAATAATTGCATCATGAAACTTAAAGCTGACACTAATCGAGGAGTGGTTGCAGGATAATCTATAAAATTTGCGAATTTAAACTGTCATTAAGCTGCATATTTGTTTGTTTACCAATTAACAATCCCAACGCCTGAATTAGCTAATCTTTAAAGTAAATACAGTATTTTTCCGCCACATATACTTTTCAGAGTTTACTCTTCCCTCCCAGAAACGAGTTCAACAAAAGAGACAACGGAATAAGTCCTGACAAAATGCAAATAACCACTTTCGGAGCAAATCAATTTAGGATAATCCATTCAGTCATAATCTTCAGCCGTTATTGCTATTTTTCGCCCTTCGATTTGTGTGTATGCAGCATCGGGAGCAGCGGGAGCATCAGCAGGAGAAAACCTTTAAAGTTTTTCGGTTTTTATGGAAATTGGGAAAACGTGTTAGCATTTCAAATGAGAGCCGGGCTTGGCCTGGCCCCGCCGGGTTTTACACATAATTTCATGAGTCCTGGTCCTGGTCCCAGGATGCCGGAAAGCGATTGGCAATCCGGATGGTAAATCCGAAAAGTTTAATCAATGTGCATATATATTGTTTGGTTGTCGAAGCGATTGACGACGATTGGCCACAACTGAATAAATCAGCCGGAAAGTCCAGTCAAAGCTCAAGCTGCGCCATTGCAACGTTAAAAACAGAAAAATGCAATTACAATTACAAAGCAGAAGCATGGCAATTTTATTAATATTCAATATTTGCATATTGTAAAGGGCTTGGAATTTGTTTGTTTATTCATTTCAAATACCATCATTTGAATATATTTTTTAGACCTTTTATTGATTCCCGTTGCTGCCCAGTCACGTTCCATACACTCTCTCTCTGCTTGGCCATAATCGTACATTTATATTCGCCACATAACTTTAAGATCTCCTTCTATGGGCAGGAAGCTAGTACCATAAACAATCCTGTGCCTATTTTCCTGATTTTCGATGGTTTCTCCTCTGAGGCGGAGGCGATGGAGTCACCTAAGGACCCAGAACAAACTTGCCCATAAAACGGGCCAGAAAACTTTATTGTTATTAATATTATTTGCACATAAATATAACAGTAAATAAACATACAAAGTGCGTATGTGGATGGAGGAGAGTGCGGCACTCACGGCTCACAGCTCGAGAGTTGACAGCCAGCCTGCCCCTGGCTGTTGCAAATAAATCATTGCACACGCCTGGACGCCCCTCGAGCACGCAACGTGCCCCCAATGCCGCAATCCAACAAACCTTAGCTCCTCCCTCTTTGCCCCCCAACTAAGCCAAGGAGCACACATCCAAGCAGGCAGCCTGCGGCGGGAACCGGTGTGTTTGCTGCTTGCTGCTTGTGTTTAGGCCAAAATAATGTATAATTAAGCTGGCCCAGAGAGTTCAGCCGGTCGGTCGGTCGGTCGGCAGGTCCTTTAATAAAGCCAACCATCCTTCATGCCACGCACATACACACAGATTGTGGGGGGTGCTGACAGCCGAGTGGGTTGTGGGGCTGTGGAGCACAAGCAAACAACAAGGTGGTGCTCCCTCTATAGTGATTCCAGGGGTCACCCCGTCACCCCTTTTGAGTTGAAGTTAGGGGCACGCGGAGGCCAAGTTATTTTCAATTAAGTGTTCTTAACACGTTGCCTAATCGACAGACATGTTCCCCCGGGAACTGGCAAATGCCACGTCCTCCTCTCTAATCACATTACTGCAAAGCCAAAGGAGACGGACAAAAGGTCGGGCAAAGGCAGTGACACGTTGTGATTCCAATCTGCTCCTCGAGGAGAAACTCCCAGTGGGAATAATTTAATCTGTGCCTATGTCTTGCACCTTGATCTTTTTTCTTTTTGGATTTAGAAGCGGTTTGAAGAGTTTAAATGCAGCTTAAAGGTTGATTTTATGGAGAAAATGTAAGTAATTAAAGTATTTATATTTTTGAAAATATGATGTTTAGGTCTTTCTTTGTTTTATTTTGTTTAAATACTAACTACTAGTACTAACTGTCCCATTAATATAATATCAAGGTTACTCACTGCTAAACCAGACTTCCTCTAAGCCAAGAATATAAATTTCTTTAACCATCTTCAACAGAGCTTTATATCCTATCCCTTTTCCTTGTTAAATATGTTATAATATAATTTTAATTCTGACACTTCCAGGGTGATAACTCCCAGGATTTGGTAATTGAAAAGGTATGTAATAATCAGGGCAAGCAGGAAGGTACCTCCTCTCCAAGCTCCATGCATAATTGCCGCCTTGTCGTTAACCAATTTAAATATTCCGTGTGGGCCAGGCCAAGATTCCCTGGAGTGGGCTCTAAAATACGTTGTATCACGGCGGGGAAAATCGCGGAGCGTTTAAAGATAAGCGAGCATGTTGTTTCGCCTTTCATTAAATTAAATTAAATGTGTGTCTTGCGATAAAATTTTATATTCAGGCGGGATGTGGGTCGTCGCGAGCGAGTTCAAGGCGCTTTTCAATTTCACTGCAGCAACAAAATCCGGCCAACAGCCCGGCTAGCAACGAACAACAACAAAAAAGCAACTAGCCGCCGAAGCGCCGTCATTTCCGCTGCCTGTCAGAGCAGCAACAATTTAATTTTTATTGTTATGATGTCATCAGCATAAGAACCAGGCCCGTGCCATTTGCAGTCTCTCCACTCAGTCTCCGGGCTCAGCCGGAACCCAGAACGGAACCCCACATAGCACCCAGTCCTTCAGGCAGCCTTCGGTTCCCTTCTGATCTGGTGGCCCCGCTGACGCACTCGGCCGACGTGAACCACATACAAATTGGTAGAAGGAACTCCGCTAAAATAAGCACTATCCCCGGAGGCTTCTATTTCGAGTCCGAGAGCGATTTATGCGCGAATTGCCATTTGCCTGTGAAGGGATTTACTCGAACCGCTGACCAGTCAGACAGCGGAAGCGACGATGAAGTGTCAGGGGCGCTGGACCAACACCTCAGGCACAGTTTAACCTCAGGGAGAGGGACATTTAACCCTAAGTAAATTAATTGTACAATTTTAAATAATTGAAATATAAATCTGACAAGAAATATAGAAAGTAAAAAGAATATCCCACGTCTACCTCTTAATTCAGTTATAGAAAATTAACTCCTTTGTTAAGTTGGGGTTAGCAAGGCTCTACTGTATATAGACAACCATCGAATCACTTGGCCTGAGAGAAGTAGAATTATGCCCCACGGCCTGTGCACATTATTACGATGCCCGGGCTTTTATGTGGCTGTGTGCGGTGGTAATGTAACATTTTGCTGAGCAATCAAAAGGCGCAGCAAAAGTTTCCAAGTTCGGTAGGGGGGGGATGTCGGCAAGCACCGCATCCGTCTGTGGAGCTCCCACCTGGTGGCCACCTGGCCAACTTGCAGCGAGAGTTTGATCGATAAACCAGGCCAGGCCAAGAGCCAAAACCGAACCCGAGGTCTCGCAAATTGAGGCGGCTGAATATCCAGCCGAGTCCCGAGTCCCGTGTCAGAGTCAGACTCAGACTCAGAGACTGAGGCAAAGTTTAATCTTTGATGCCGGCGACACATTGGACCCAAATTGATTTTTAAAGTTATCAGCAGCCATGGCTGTGCCTGTGATTTATGCAAAGAGGTTGGCAACTTTTGTGGGGGTTTTGTCTTAACAAATCGGGTCAGAGTGCAGAGTGCAAAACCGAAACAAAAACACAACTCAAAGTCCCGCTCTCCCCCTGCGAACGTGAAACAATGCCCATCCATCATTCCGATTTCATGGGGTTCGGCAATCGAATACAGAGCCAGAAAATAGACTATAATTCTAAGAGCTATCTATTTGAGCACTTTTATGTTGAAGGATTTGCCACTTCATTGAATTCTGACTAATTAAATGAAAATTAAAATATATTTTAAACTATTTTAATATGGCTTGAACAAGACCTTCGCAATGAATTTAATTACTTTAATCCCCATATTTTTAGAGACACTTTTCTCTGTGTGCATCCACTCCTCGATGATTGTCATCACGGCACTTACTCACCTCAGTTTTTGGTTCATTAATGGGACCTCTTCGATTCCGATTCCGATTCTGATGCCGATTTTTGTTTCTTCTTTTTTCGAGTCCTCTTCCTTTTGTTGAGTCTTTGTTGCTGCTGCTGCTTCTGCTGCTTCCCCCCGACGCACATTTATTTTTGCAATTTGTTTGCCTCCCTCCCGGTTGTTGGTTTGTTTTGTTTGCTTATTTGTTTGTTTCTTTGTTGTTTTGTTTGCTCGGCTCACACACCGGCCGCCCACCTAAACACTCGCGCAAAGTACTTGGGCACAGTATCCGTATCTGAATTTGTATCTGCACCTGTAACTGTATCTGTATCTGACGAGGGCTCCGTACTCCTTCTCGGTGCCGTAACCGAGACGGGTCCTGCCAGGAGGACCGGGAGCACCTTGTTCAGGAGGAGAAGTAGGAGGAAAAGGAGGAGGAGGAGGAGTAGCAAGGACGTGGTCGGGTCGAGTACGTAAATGAGTTTATTGCCGGCAATAAGCGAACTTAATGCGCCTGCACGAGAGGCATCGATGCAATATATCATCTGGATTCGAGTCGTTACCTGGAAAGAGACACAAGACACACACAAAGGGGGTTAGTGATGAGTCGTAACTTCTATATATAGGCTAAAAGCATTGACACTACTTGTCATATTTCCCGAGAAAGTGAAAGGAGAGCAAAGAGTCAAGCCAATTCCTTCAATTGTTACCACATAAAAGACTGACTTACTTGAGTTGGCTAACTGAAAGCCATATTTTCTTGTTGTATACCCTTGAAGGCTATTATAATTTTAGTCAGAAGTTTGCAATGTACTTAGGAAGTTCTTAACGAAACAATAAACTCTATAAGTAATACTTTTTGCTTTTCAAATTAAAATTAATTCCTCTTTTTTGATTAGTTATAATCGATTTCCAATAGCAAACTTCAAGGGTATACAAACATCGACTTAAAGTCAGCTTCCTTCCTTCTTTATTTACGACTTCCCAGTGAAGAGAGTAGATAGATATTAAATTTCAAATACGCTTTCAATGAGACTCCAAATAAAATAACATTTATATTGTTTCCAAAAAGAGATGGTCATAAAAACGTCGGGTCCTTTGTTGTTAAATAAATTACACAACACTTAAGAATAAATACGGAATGCAAATGGATACAAATTTGTTTTTAGAGAGATGAGAGACAAAATCCAAGGTCTTCTGGGACTTTATGAATAATGGGGATAAATGTAAACAGGACTTTAAAATTTAGAAACGAAAATGAAACCGTAAACCGCATCTTCGGTTGGGAAAGTCACTGGAAACTCGCTCGATAAACAGGTTTCCAGCAAGCCCAAATCTTCTTAATGAAAAGTTATCCCCATTTCAATTCCCAATCTTCGTATCATGTAAAAGTTAAGTCAACAAGAGAGTAAACACGGAGGACAACCACATCACAATTACGGTCTACTCGCTCGGCGGCGTGTGTTCCGTGCTTCAGATTACTCATTTCGCGTGGCAGGTACCAGGACGACTTCGAGTACGAGGATGAGGACGAGTACGAGTAGGAGTAGGAGGAGTGGGAGCAATTCAAGACAGCTGCCGTATTTTTTTTTATTTAAGCAGCCCACGGAGGAGGCTTGTGAGGATAATAAAGCTTTTAAATTCGGCAGCCAAACGCCACAAAGCAAAAACGAAAATAAAAAGCAACGAATTTAATGTGGTAAACGAAGAATGTTTGGTATCTTTCCTGCAGAATATACTTGTATACTTTTATGCAAATATTTGCAGTCAGAGAAAATAATATAATATATTTTAATATCTACTTAAAGCTCCTTTCATTCAGAATTCAAACTTGGATGTTACTAATGGATTCTTCACAAAATTGTACACGAGTTTCTGTTCAAGTTTTTACTAGCAAATATTCAAAAAACTTTAAAATGAAGATTTATGGTCATACCTACAATATTAAATATGTAGATTAAACACGTTTTTTAAGCTGCTTAAAAATATTCCCTATAATGGAAGTTCTTCCAATAACTATAAATGTGCCTGAACTATCTCTTAAATAACTTTTCTTAGAGATTTCCAACTCACTGAGGAGCAACCTTATAATTTTCAATAACAAAAACAACTAAATAATCCCACACTAGCTTAAAATAATAATACCCTTGCAACTTACTTCTAAATTATTCATTATTTGACCGCACAGCTCAAAGTCTTCTTAATTGGCTGCCAATTAGTCAAGGTCTTGAGGCTGTTAATTATATTCCCTCAGTTATAATGCTCCAAAGGACTATTCCCTTCTGTTTGCATGCATAAATTTCTGCAAAATCAGACCATCAAAGGGGTGTTCAAGTGTGTGTAGTATTATGTGGAAACACAGTCTGAATCATCAGTCTGTTTTCTACGAAACAATCCGCCCTCCATGCCATGTGGCCCGCCCAGTATGTTATGCAAAACAAAAATTCAATTTCAATTCAATTAATCACGCTTGATTACCACCAATAATGGCCATCGGCAGCAGCAGGACGACATCAGCATCAGCAGCCAAGAGACAGCAGACAGCAGACAGCGGACAGGAGACAGCGGACAGGAGACACGAGACAGCCAGGACACTGACAGGAGGCAAGAGAATTGAGAAGCTCTAGTGCCAGTGGACTCCCCAGTGCAATCCACATCCACAGCTCGCCTTTTGTCCTTGGCTTGCAACTGCTTCCGATGCCGAAGCCGCTTTTTGTTTACCACTTTTGCACATTCTGCTGTCAAATTTGTTGATTTATAGTTCCCGATGTGGCCCCGAACAATAGCGGCGGGGGCGGGAACTGGCACAAGACTCGATGCCCGATGACAGACGGGCGCCAGGCAAAAAGACTCGGAGGGAATACCAGAAAAAATATCCAGAAAATATCACTGGGGGCTTCAGCCACGACTCAAGGATACCCCCCGGCATGCAAATAGCCAAGACTAAAAAGTTTTCTGTGTTTTCCAAATTCTTTGGATTCAATTTATAGTTTTGTTCAATGAAGAAGAATTACCTAAGGCTCATTTAAGCAATAATTTCAAGCCATATTGCTATTTAATTATGCTGTTATGATATACATGCATACCCCATGCAACCTGAGCGATTGGCGGGTATTACAAAAACAGAGGGAAATATTGTGGCCAACAGAAACCTTGCGATAAAGCCAAACTACAAAGAACACCGAGGAACATGGGGAGCAAAAAGAAAACAAGCAAAAAAAAAGTCGGCCAACAATTTCAATGACAATGCGGCAGTTTGTCTGCCAGTTTTGCCAACCACCTCGCCACTTGGCTTTTGTTGTGGTGCAGTTTCAGTTTCAGTTTTCCTACGTTCGTTTTCCCGTTTTTCTGGGGCACTGGGCGGCTCGTCAAGTGCGAATTGTTTTTGGCAGAATGCGATTAGGTACCTGAAATAGTTTGTGGTCTCTCCCAAAGCCCGGCCACCCACCCACCACCGGCCTTTTCCCATGCCCCCACCCCACCGTGTGTGCGTCTCTGTCCCGTGTCGATAAAACCAGTTGAGTGCGCACGGAAGCGAGTGTGTGTCTGTGTGTGTTCACAGAGCAAAGATTGAATACACCCCAAAGGCACTCTTCAATCCGGCTCCAGCTGTCCCATGTCCGAGTGTCCTGGTGTCCGGCACAGGCTCTGAACCTGGACCCGTATTCGCATCCGTAGATCCGCAGACGACCGCAAACACAGGCCGCCGCTCATTTGCAGGCAGTCCGCATCGACTTCTAACCCGGCTGCCCGATGTCAGATGTGTTTGATGAGGCCGGAGATAATCGTTTGGCAATTGAATGAGTCCCACATGACTCGGATTTTGGGTAAGGACCACACGGGTCTAGCCTTCTTTTCATCTCTCCCTAGATAGGCTTTTTGTCTATGACAAACCAGCGAACATCGAATCGTTCGGCGAATGAGAAGAGCTCATGTAAAGTTATGGTAGGTTTTCGTTGTGAAACTCATCTTTGACTAAAGTTTGTCACAAATATATCCATCAGACTAATCTAATTGAATTAATTTGATCTACAGAGAAGAAGAGGTTGCTTCAAGTATTTTAATAATTTAATGAATTAATTTTAATCTAAGGACTTTGATTTAGTAAATCAACCAAGTGTAATAAGCTTCAAGAGCTCTAACTTTACATCGTTTAATTTATTCAAATTTATTTATTAAAGCAGTAGTTTTAGGTCTACCAATAAATAACTCATCCTTGACTTAACTCACCCTGTAAAATGAATTTATTTTACTATCTAAATTGTTTCATTTATTGCTTAACCAAAGCATATATAATATTTTAGGTATTTAAAATTACACATAACTAAACAGAAATGGTATTTACAACGAATGCTAAAATTAATTAAATTTAAGTTTACCATAGCGAAATGTCATGCTTTAAAATTGTCCCAAATAAAACGCATTTAGCAATGCAGCAAATTTATGTTCTGGGAACCTGCAGCTCAAAAAATAAAATGGGTGCTCTTTGAAGGGGTTGCTCTTCGGCTAATGGAATAAAAGGAGCAGGGAGAATAATATTTGTTGGTAATTTATAGACCGTAATTTTGGATATATAAAAAAGGAACAAAATATGGGTTGCATTAAACAAAAAAAGTTCCATGAATACACAAGTATTTTTAATTAGCTTATTGTTGAACATAAACCACTTTCCTTTTTTTAATTATTCTAATCAAGTTTGACTTCAAAACACGCTCTAATTAATTGCCAGACTGGAGAAGGAGTGGGTCGGACATTTATGATTACACTCGATTTGGGAGGAAGCCTTATGGGAAATATTTCCGGCACAATTCAGCCACAACTGGGCCACTTACGGGTGCTCAAATTTGCAAATTGAATGGACCTACTTTCCAGCGGCTTTAACCCCATTGCAATGGCCATTATTGAAGGCACACCGACACTGACACCGACACCGACACCAGAGTGACCCGAGTTGGGGATTGGGTGAGAGGTTTGGGGGCCCGTCGTCCATAAATAACGGCAAAACAGTCAGATAAATTTGCAGGAGCTATAAACAAGGTACTCCGGCGGACTCCCGAGTCCCGCACTCCCAACGAAATCGATTTAAATGCTCCGTTTGCGTGTTTTGTGTTCCGAGTTCGCCGGTTACCTTGAAGTCTTTATGTAATTTGTACACAGAAATAAACGGGGATCAAATGTTGAAAAGATAAGTCGAAGGTATCATATATACATATATAGAGGTATTTTCATGGGAATAAACTGGGATCAACTATCGAGAAGATAAGTCGAAGGTATATAGTTTTGAGGTATTTTCAAAGTAACAACTGCTTGTGCAGGCTTTTAGAAGTTAAATCCTAATTAGACAAGGATTTAGGATTCTTAAAGCTTTTTTAGGAAGTAAAGCAATTTTATGGAATAAATAAATTCATTTTAAAATCCAATTACATTTAAATTTCATGAGTAATAAGTCCGAGGTCTCCTTAGCTGATTTAATATAACATAAATCATGAATTATCTGCATTTTTAAATTCATTTTCTTGCAGTGCAGGCCAGTACCGGTGTGGCCGCTTTGTGTCCCGGTTATAGCCGTCGCCACAAAGCGAATTTCCATGCTAAATAGCCCGACACGTGGCATCTGCCGTTCTCGACATCCTCATTCTCGCTCGCTTCCACCGCGTGCACCATTTTGATTGGCGTCTGATAAGCCGTAAGGACAAGCCGGAGTCCTGGCTACCGGCAGAGCGGAGCGGAGCGTAGGAGCTCCAGATAAGGACGGACTTCATTCTGGCAACCTCGGCGAACAACCGACCGACGGGCATTTCGATTGTTTTGCCCAGCGCCGGCAGGGATTCAGCAGGGAGTCACGGATTCAAGGGGAGACGGACACCCTTTTCGTGTTCGCTGCATTGGTTTCGAACAAACAGATTTTACGGCCACCAGGGCACGGGACAACCGCACGCAAGGATAATTACGAACGAAAATGCAAACGTTCGGGGATCGAGGAAGAGGAGAATCCTGACTTACTTTCTTATGTGTAACTGAACTTCAAGCCAAGTAAAAACATAAATAAATAAATTTGTCAAAGAAACCGAATACTCGTATGTAAATTCCTTTTACCAAGAATTCCCTTCTCAATCAGGATCGTGCCAAAATCACGTATTCAAGCTCATTTGATTTCGGATACAATTTACAGCTTATAGTATTGCATTTTGCAGTTGCCAGTTTCAGAGGACAATTGCAAACGGCAAAATCCTTTAGGATTAGTTAAGCATTTGAAATATTTTCCAGCGACGTGTGGAACACCAAAACCAATTTACAAACCTGCGAGGTCAGTCGGAACCAATTGCCAGGAGTCCTAGCAAATAGGAACGTGTGTCCTCTGCACTCACAAAATATTAAAATTCGTCGTTGAAGTAATATTTAAGGTTTGATTATGCTTAAATTAGCAAGGTGTAAAGATGCTTTAAAAAATCTTTCTTTAAATATAACGTGCTAATTTGATAGTTTTTATGGAAGTAAGATGGCTTTAATTGAAGGTTTAGAAGCTGAGTTGAGACGTGTTAAAAACTGGCTTAGTATAAAAAGCCTAATTGCCTAATTTAAACATAAAAATCCATTCCAAAACTAGTTTCTATAGGTTAAATATAGCACCGAAAAGATTGTGCTACCCATTCTTCCTTCAAAGTTCTTGTTCTCAGTTTTCGTTTTCTATTGCAATTTCCCCCAAAGGCTTTCAGCCTTTTCCCAACCCGCTCTCCTATTGCTTTGACCACAGGTGTAGATGTCGGCGTAGGTGTTAACCTATGTATGGTATATGCCGAGAAGAAAGTTCATGTGCACATATGCAGCGCATACAAGGGTGCTCTTGTACGCCCCAAGGGAGGATAGTTGCAGTTGTGTTTGCCTAATACATTGTTGTAAAAGCAAATCAACACAAATTTTGCTAAGGATACGTGTGTGCAGACTTTGTTGCCTGCCTCCTGATGGCTGATGGTCTCTGCCCCGTGTCAGGGGAACATGCAACATGCCTGCCTGGCCCGGCCTGGCCTGGCCACTCCTCCATCCAGCCTCCCACTGCCATCGCCCACTTCCGCCCCAGCGACTATAAGCCATAAGCCACCATATACCGCCGCACGTCCCCCTGTCACGAAGACACGGGCTGTCATGCAAACACATAAACGCCATTTCGCCTCCAGTTTTGCCACCTAAATGGCAATGACATCGCCGGAGCCATAGTCGGAGCCGTAGACGTAGACGTAGTCGGAGCAGGACAAAATGGTATACTTTTGAGTCGACTTTCTGGTTGGTTCGTGTTCGGGGCACTTTAATATGTTGCCTGCTGTCGATGGCCAGTCAAACGAATCCGGGCCTGAAACGTCAAATTAATTTTAGACCAAAACGAAAACCAACCAAAGCGACCCTCTTCTGGGCTGCCGTGTGTTGACCGAGTTTTATATTGAAAGTTTTATTAAAAAAGTATTCGTTTGAAACTAAGAGAGAATCCAAAAGCAAAATGTTTACTTCGCTGATTTTGTTCAAAAAAAATCCTGTTCAATTCGATGAATCAATGTTTTGAAAATGAAAGAAAATCCCTTAAAACGAAACATAAAAATGTATACCAATCACTGAAATAAATCTAGATTTATTATTAGAATGAAAAAATGAAAACCCCAACTGTCTATATATTCGGTAGTGTGACATCGATTCAGAACGGAGCAGGATGAGTACGGAGGATAACTGATGCTGTCCAGGGCCTGAGCGAGCTGGATTCACATTTGACACGTACACACATATGTGTGACAGCTCGCAAACTCGGCCTGGCTTAGGGCACATTTAGTTTTGGCCGGGTTTGACAGCCAAAATGGCCTCCGTTCAGGGCGAGGACAGCGAAACTCCAGCGGGCTTAATGAATTATGTGTGAGAGGAGCGAAAGTTTGGCCAAACTGGCCCACAAATCAAATGATTTCAGCATAAATTTTGCGTAATTCGCACCTGCGAAACAGGCAGAGAAGGCTTTGCCTTCGGTTTGTGACTTTTCCCAGAAGAAAATACAGCCTATCGTTCTTGGGAAATCAAATCAAATAGGAGGGTTGCTGGATTCTCGGAATAAATTGTTATTCAACTTAGGTTGAAAACTACGAGTTAAATGCTTCCTAGTTTAAAGCTAAACGAGGTCTCGTGGCACTGCACTTTCCGTATTTATTGAACCGAAACTTTGTGGTCTACAAATTAATTCAGAATCTAAGCAAATACAAGTGTTATGCATGACCACACCCACAGTTTCATATTCATAGAAATGCAATATTTTTTATGCTAAATAAATGCAGAAATATTGCGGAATTTATGGTGAAATTTTTAAACATAAAATATATTTTTGGATTGTGTTTTGAGAGAGATTAAACTGTCACTGATTGATTAAAATAAGTGGCGGGTATATTTCAGGTAATGTTTTAAAAATAAAATATAATAAATAAAATATATTACTATGTTTAAATTCTTTGTTGAGATCTATAAGTAACAGTGATACTTATTTTTAAGCTATTTATTAACCATTTTTAAATCATATTTTTATGTATATTTTATATTTAGACGATTGGATAAATGATTAAGAAGATACAGGGCCGGGAAGATGGTTCCTAAAGGTTAGGCAAGCCGTTATCGCCTTATTTGATCCACAGTTTTTTTTTGTTGGCAAATTTTGTAAAGATATTGAATAACATTCTATTAAAATATACTAATAAGTTCCAATCACTTTTAAATAAGTTCTGTTACTATTTTTATATATTTGCAATAGTTATTTGCAATGTTTACTACCAAGTATCGGCGCACAATGGGGCAAAAGATAGAGATACATTGCAAAAATCAACTTTTTGATGACAACGTATCGTAAAATTTGTTATTGNATTCGACAGGTAATAGTTCAGAAGGGTTGAATCCAAAAAATTATTCGAATCGGTTCAGTATTTTAGAAGTTACAGGTGTTCAAAGTTGAACCTTTTTTGGATTGCAAAAAAATAAAGTAGTTTT
>JAEIHY010019966.1:0-19034 GCA_018904565.1 Drosophila tsacasi
AAACCCTTTCCAATTATCACTTAACTGGACAGCAACTTAAAGGCCTTTCTCCCCAAAAAATATTCTCTGTGTTTATCATTTCTTTTTCATTCGAAATTTATTCGGGGCTCAACTTTTAACTGTGTCGACATGGAAATGGTTTTACTGGTAATTAAAAATAAAACCTGCAGATTTATGTCGAACGGATGAGAGAAAAAACAAGAGAAAATCTTTTAGTGACCAACATTCGTCCGATCCCTGCGAGTCGCATTCAGGCGGGTGACTTGCTGCCGGAAAAGCTGTAAGCTGTAAGCCGAGTCAACTTTAATCAGATGGCAATTAGCAGGGAGAGGAGCCTGCAGGATGACATCGAAAGTGGAAAAGCGTTGCTTATGGGGGAGTAAGCTGTTAAGCAGAGCACTTTAAATTTTCATCAGAATCGTGACTTTCAACCTTGGCGCCGTCGAAGCACTCGTGAATCGTTGAAGAAAAAAGTGTGTGGCCTTTGGGTTATTGCATTTTTCAAGTGTGGCCAAGTGCAACAATTATTTATTGCCAACCAGAAAACAAAAAAAAAAATAAATAAATAAACAGAAAAACAAAGGCGAGGACAAGCGTTCTCCGGTTTGGTTATAAATATGTTGGGGTTTAAAGTATTTCGCACACGGGATTTTACACATATTAAAAAGTTGGCAATTTTCCTGCCCCCAAGGTGGATGGTGGAAACCCCACACAAAACTTGGCCGCATTGCACATGGGAAAATGCGCTCAATTTGCATTTGAATTTTGTGTGTGTTCCCATTTCCATGTATTTGTGTTGATGGAAACTTTTCTAAGAGATGATAAAAAGGGTGTGGTTCTGGCCGGGATGATCATCACGGATGCTGGAACGTGCGTTTGTGTAAATGAGCTGAAAAAAATGTGGGTTCTTTTTTTGTCAGCCTTTTTCTCTGTTGGTTTTTGCGTAGTTTTCCTATTTTTTTTTTTTTTTGTGTTGGGGATGTTTCCCTTTTGTTTGTTTGGAAACATCAACACATGATAATTTGTTTTTTTTTTTTCTTCCTACGTTCTTTCCATTTTTCTGTTTGTTTTCCCTGTTGAATGTCATCGAACGCAAGAGAGCCGAAAAGGAGTATTCGGGAAATGCTGATACAATTTCGGATTGTTTACCTTGCCTTCTTTAGCTGAGAAATTGGTTCCTTTTGGTTGGAATATATGTATATCCTTGTAACCGAGAGTAAGCCCTGGTATTATAATAATTTGTTCTTTGAAAATCCACCCGCACCTAATTTGCAGTAAAATAATTCACTCTCCCTTTACAGCCGGCTGCCCACGGGGCTCGGACATTTAAATTGAATTGAAAGTTTTCCGTTGACAGCCGCCGAGTCCTTGTCTGATGATTTATCATCATAGTCCTGGGCAAAACTTTCATTAGGAAAATACGAGGAGGACGAGGACGAGGCGGTCCACCCACTGTTCGCCAGGCACGCACTTTCCGAAAACTGCCCGAAACTTGTGAGTTTTCATCTTTCGCCCTTGTGACTTTTCTCTGTGCCTGTCTGAACTTTAACTTATATATATATATATATATGGATATATTTTTTATTCTTTGGTGAGCAGGACGACACTTTATCATGTCTCTGCCGGTGACCGGGCCCGGGTGCCGAAAAGTGGGCCCAGCTTGCCCGGAGCGCCCAAATTGAAATGTGCCAGCGTCAGTCAGGGTAAATGAGGCAAAACGCAGCCGCAGACCCGGCGGGACGTAATTGTGTGGCCCGAATCCTACGACAACACAAATTCTGCACCCCGCCTTCCACTAACAGCCTCTCAATCCTCCCAATACATCCCACAATCGTGGCCTATTAGGGCTCGAAGAGGAAAAAACAACCTAAAATCTCGATTTTCAGCTTTTCCCCTCGGGTTGTGTTGTATTTGACTTTGGTTTGTCTGCGCTTGACAAATATTTAGCCAAAGTGATTTTTGACAGCGCCATAATAAAGGCTGCCCGAGCGCCCAAGGAATACTTCATGCTTCGTTTGAGCGTAATTTGCGATTGACCCGGCAGCAAGGACCATGCGGCGTATGCGCAATTTGGTAGCAAAACAAGCCAAAGTGCCGACAATTGAATTGGAATTGCGGCCAAATTCAAGTAATGCTCTAGCGTCAAAATATTTGCTCAGGATATGCGCCTATCGGAGGTTGGGGTCAGTGAATTAAATCAATTTCGAACATATCAAATTGGGACAGAACGCAGATAGATTCACATTTGATGGGTGCATGAATATTCTGTTGCAAGTATCTAGCTTCAAATGGGATGTATTTTAATGGTTGGTAAAGTTAGGATAATTTTTAGTTTAATACATTTTAGATCCAAGGTCTTACTACATTTTATAGTTCCTTACATTAAATAAAACAACTTTTGCAAATTTCACTGAAAATTTTTATACATTTATTCCTAAACTTTTACAATAGTCTACACTCGTATGTCCATAATTTTAATATGCCTAGTACTGCAGTAATAATTTTGATGAGCCTATGTAACTATAGATTTCGAAAGAAACTGCCGCATGATAGGACTAGTCGTTAGGTTTAACTTTTCTTCTTCAATGACTTATTGACGGAGCTTAGAAAGACGAGGATATGCTGATGACAAGGGACTCCAACGTATAGGTGATATTAGTATAGATGACGAAGAAAGATCTCCGGACTGCTGCTAATGCTGTAGTTATAATTTTTGATTTAAGATTTTAAATTAATTACTAACGTTAACTTACGAAGAATATTTTGACTGCGGTGCTCCTGTTATTGCTAATATTGCAAGTGCATAGTCACTACAAATGCTATCACTTATGGCTTCTTCACGGTGACTTTGCGTATGAGTGGTTTATGTTTTAAATTTTAGTTTGTTGTCTTGGTAATGTTGAGTTTCTGGGGTCGCTTCAGGTTCCGGTTCCAGGCCAAAGCAACAAGGGCAGCGTTGGTGCGCGAGGAAGTATGGAGTTTCGTGTATGCTTATGGAGTTCGTTTTGGAAAGGACTTGCTGCTGTTTGTGATTTTGTAAAACAAATATGATCCGATGAGAGGCTCGGAGAGAGAAAGTTGAGATTTTGTTGAGCGACGATGAAATTGTTAAAATGGTTCTCGACCGTGTAAGTTATTTGCGTTTGGAATTAAAAATTAACATAGTCTAGCTCTCTCTTGAGTCGCAGAGTGAGCCTCAGAGTCCGCTGTTCGCTGTCGTATTTGGCTTGGCACCTGTCTACGTCCACAGGATGCGGCAGTGGTAGCCGCAGCCGATAGAGACAGGTGCCCAGATCCAATTCTGTTTCCTGGAGACTCAGCGACATTTTATCAGCGGCCATGGACTCGTCCGGCATGGATATCTCCAGTATGAGATCTTCACAGCTGGCCGAAGAGCCCGTCCGATTGCCCATCTGCAGGAGATCAGTTCTGGGAATATTATATATAAATGACGGTTAGGAAATTTCACCTGCAGGAAGACATCTTCTGTGCCCACTGCCTGTCGATAGGTCAACGTGTACTCTGGCGTTTTCCGAGAGTCGAGGACGTCATTGTCCTCCCTCTCCTGCTGCAACTGCCACTCTTCCAGGCTCTCGGGCTGCTTCTTTTCCTCCTCCACCAGCGGTGTGGCCAAAGGATTTGGTTTCTTTTTACTCTTTGGCTTGCCGGAGGCACCTGGGGTCTGGGAAGCCCCAATGCCAGCAGGAGCTGAGCGTGAATAGCCAACAAATAAATATTTTATAGTTCCCCCGACTGGAAAAGGTTCCTTCTACTCACTCATCTTGGGGACGACCATGGAGTCATCCTCATCCTCACTGCTGCTGTCGTACTCGACCCCGGGTCTCCTTTGGTTGGGATTGAGGAGGTTCTGCAGCTGTCGCAGCTGCTCGGGATTGTCGAAGATCGACATATTTGCTTCGCGGGTTGAAATTCACTTATAAATTATAAATCGATAGATTTTCTTCACCACTTTTTTTTCGCTTTGATTTTTGGAAAAGTAAATCTTACACTTTTACTGGAGCTGAAGCTCCTGCTAGCTCGACTTATTCAGACAGAATGAGGATTGTGTAACACAACGTCTGGTATACAAAACTGACAGCGGCGATTGGATTTCATAGACAATTTCCATAGCCTACTCTGCACACGAAAAATGTGGTAGTAAAAATGTTACCATATTTCGATTTTTTAATGCAAAGCCTAAAAGTTATATAATTTTAATAGTTAAGAATATAAAGCAAGGCTCACGAGCTGCTAAAAATTATACAACAAATGTTAAGTTTCAAGTTATTTATTTTACTACCAAATATAAAAGCTGCTAACTTAAAGATTCCATAATTGATTAGTTTGCTGAGTGCAGTCTATTGTTTATTTTGTTTCCCTGGAAACTTGGCTCTGCATTTCCCGGGCAACATGGAAAATTCTAGAGAGCTGCTCTTTTCTGTACAATATGAGGTAACCGAAGGGTTGAGAAGGTTTAAGGGGATTCGAGGGTTCCAGAGGTGTCCCCATTCCCCTGTTACCGTTACCCTATTCAACATTTCCCCGCCTTTGGCGACAATTCACTTTCCACTGGCAGGAAAACTATGAGGCCCCACTTTAGGCATTTCAATTAAAAACTTGGGCGCATTGGGCCGAACTACCGACCCATTTAGTGGGAAACTTTTTGCCCGAAAGCGAGAACTGGGCTCGAACAGAAATATTTCAGTTGTCAGAAACAATTGTTTTGTGAATTATAAATTGTGTAATTATTGTTCTAGGCTTGACCTTCCGCTTCGGTCAGGGCCAGTGCGAATTATGAACAGAAAACAGTACAGAAAATTTGCATTTTTCACGCTGAAGAGAAGGGCAGGCGAAGCGCTAATTTGACTTTCTGGCAAAATCTGGAGAGGGGGGAGGGTCGAGTTAACAACACAGTTCTGGCCGGGCAAAGTCGTGGCTCAGTTACAATGGCCACGACGACCACGACCACGGCGGGGTCCCAGTTTGGCATTCGACAGAAAGGATTTGCAGCTTCCACTTTTCGGTGTTCACTGGCGGCCAGCCTGGCTACGTGTTTAATTTGTGAAACACGAACTGTCGGCGCACAAAAAAGAAAATAAGGCCAGTTTTTCATTCGAAAAGGAATTTCTCCGCTTGTTCCGGCTCAATGGCAAGCACTTGACAGGGCTTAAAGCGACCCAGGTCTATGGGCAACGGTTCCTGAATTTGTCATTTGCAGTTTTGGGTGAACTTGAGGTAACTATTCCAAAAAAATCGAATACGTATGTGTAACGATTATATTTTTAAGAAAATTGTTTAAGCTGTTTATTTTATAACGTAAAAAAGGTATTTCCTATGCACATATTTCTAAATAAACGCAGAATTTGAAGAAATTTTATATGGAATGTTGATATTTTGAATATGTAATTAATAAAGTAATTTAAGGAAAAGTAATTTCATGTGTCTAAAAAATAAGCTAATCTAGCTTTAGATATCGCTAAAGTATTTAAAACCGCCAAAAATTAAAAAAAAGTAGTTTAATATGTAAAAAAAAATAAGCAATTCTAGCTTAAGATTTTACTACAGTATTTAAAACTCCTATAAAATGTGTCTACTTACTCATACTTCTGGTATAAAAAAGAATTTTTAATGTAAGAAATTAAAGTACATTTTTGTTTATTTTTGGATTAATTTTTTTTTATTTTTTATTTTAACAAAATTAAATCTAGTATACAAATACTAAACCTTTTTAGGGTATTTATTTATTATATTTCTGAGTATATGTATAAGTAAGCTAGCTTCTCTGGTAAAATTAAATTTAAATTTAAAACTCCTAATACATATTCCCAAATTTTAAATCTTATCCTCCAAAACCAATTTTTAATTTGAATCCTCGCACAAAACAAAAGTCCAAATGAAATCTGTTGTCATCGAAAGCAAGGCAAACATCACGTAACTGAACTTTCACCTTGGGCCCGCCATGCAATCCAACTATCGCTGTCAACAGAGGGTATTGGGGCGCATTGGAATGCACCCCAGGACACGAGTCCTGCCCCGCTGTCGCCTCCCCGGGCTCTCTCCCCAGCTGACGTCACGCATCCAGACAATGAACATGAATCCATGGTGTAATTGTATTTCGCCTGTCGCACACATTTCAATGAACTGCAAGGGAAAAAATGTCGGGAGCCCTATAAAAAAAAAGACACGCAAATTTGTGTTGACTGAATACACAAGAACGAACGTCTGTCCCCCGGACGCTCCAGGAGCCCCTCCACAAGGACACTCCCAACCCCCCTTTTATCCCTAAGCCCAAGGCCATTGCCAAATAGATTTTTGTTTCAGTCGCATATGATGGCCATAAGGGAGAGAGAGAGTGTGACAGGGGAGGTGGAAAAGCGGGACAGCAGCTGCACCGAAAAAGTGAAAGTGAAAGCGTTTTCCGCATTGTGTTGGCAGCTGAGACGTGTCCTTCCCCCTGAACAAGGAATGTGATTTGTGTGCCAGCCTCTGGCCCCACATCCTGGCCATCCCTGCTCGCTGCCTTGTCTACTGTTTTTCAGCAAGATATTATTATTTTTCGGTTGTAACATAAAATGTAATTAAGAAGGCATTAAGTAGCGTGCATAAATCATTGGGCCACATGTGTGGACGGGCCAGGCACCACCTGGCGCGGGGTTCGAGGCGGAGAGATGGTTAGTGGTCTGGTCTGGGTTCTAGGACTCGGAAAACAGGAGTTACATAAGAGGATGCCGCTTGGAGACAGAGATAGAAGAAAAGAGTCTGTTGGTTGGAAGGAGCGAGCAGGGGCCAAGTTCCCGTCATAGATCTGGGTCTACTGATTGCATTCGCCTTTTTTACTTCCTCTGGCGACACTGCGGCGCACAATTTTGGCCATTTATTTATATATTCCTTTTTTTCGCTCATTTTATTTTGGTGAACACAGCTGCAAAATGCTTATAGAGATGCACTGCGAAAAAGTAGTAGTAATGAGAGGTTCATTTAATATTTTTCCTATAATAGAAAAGTCTATTCATATGCATTTTATAAATCTTTAACGAATTTACAACATTTTTAAAGTTTTCTATAGAAAATGTCAGTTTTAAACATAAATTTTAACCTTACTTTCACCTTTCTCCTTGTGTATCCTTAAAAAGAATGCGCCTAGCTGAATAATTCGCAAAAATATAAACGAAAAGGGAACATGGCCGCAGAGCCAAAATGGGAAAACAGGATGAACAGGATGTGCAGTCAAGCGAGACAGGAGCAGCGGCGTAAAAATAAAACTAACATGGCATACGGTGCGGCTAAGCAATGACAACAAACAAACAAACCAGCAAGGAGAAAGGACCCAAAAAAAAAACGCGCTACTTTAATCGGCGGCTACTTTAAAGTCCACTGGACCACGAAATGGTAGCCTCGCCAACGTAACAATACAAAAAAAGAAAATATATATAGAAAATCCCAGAAGAACGCAGCTTAACAGAGTTAAGCCAAAATCCTCGGAAGACTAAAACTGGTCCAGCACCGAGATTTAAGTCGCTTAGAGGAGTCCGATGCTGAGATTTTGAGTGGAACTGAAAGTCACCTAAGAGAATCACTCAAGAGCGCCATCAGACTATCAATTGAGAATTAGAGACTCCGAAAGAGAGAGGCAGAGGGAGAGAATGAGGCAGCTTTTCGCCGGCTGTTTGTAAACAAAGTGAAAGCTTTCCCAACAGCTGTTTGGCGGCATGAGTAGAACAGTGGGATAAATCGAAAATCCACAAGATTTAAAAAAAAAACAAGAAAGATAATTAACTTTGGGAAACTGAAGTTTGTATACCCTTGCAACTTGCACTTGGATCATGAAAATCGATCATAACTAAGTCAAAAATGCATTATATAAAATTCGGAAATTTTTCTGTGCTAGTTTTTATTATGTTAATAAATCAGCATATTACATTTTAAACTACATTTTTTTCTATAATTTTTTCTATAATTTTTTACAATTTTAATTAGGCAAACTTTAGAAAATTTTTATAACATATTTTTTCTGCCTAATAGGGTTAGATCGACTATGCTATAGAATATCAAGAATATATATGACTTATACGGTCGGAAATAACAAGAAATATATTTTAAACCCAAAATAGTTTAAAATGTAATACTAAAATTATAGATAATAAAAAGGACAAAGAAAAAATATAAACATAATCTTAAAATTTAGTGCCTATAAAAAAATATAAACAAATGCTTGATTGATTTGGATTTAATTCTATGGTTAGTATAATTAAATTTGTTCGAACTCAAAAAAATTAGTAATGTTATTACCCATCATTAAACTAAATTAAAAATGTAAATAATACTATAAATATAAAACCAACACAAATTAATTGGTTTAAGAGACAAACGAAAGTGAAACCATATGCTCCAGAAACAGAGCATGGCGGCCAGTAACCCCATTGTAAAATGATTCCTCATTAAGTATTTATAAAAAAAACACTGCTCCCCACCACCCAGCCTGACCACACCAAAGCGATTAATGCAATTATCTAATATACCGAGGGAACTAGATGGAATTTAATGCAAATTAGCCGGGCCAGTGAACGAAATCGAAAACGAAACAAAATGAAACTAAAAATGGAATGTTCAGAGTTTATAGTTTTTCACGCGACAGTTCGTGCTGAGAGTGAACCAATTTGGAAGCCAAATCAATGCCTGATAACCTGGCACACGTAACTGTAGTTTTGGGGAAGACCTGAGGGGAATTTCAAAAATCAACTCAGAGCTAAAATCAAAATGGAAAGCAGGTAATTTAAACCTTTTACTGCAACAGCTCGAAAGACGAAAGCTCTTTAAAAATATAAAGAAATGTGCGCAGGTCTTGAATTGTTACGATTTATGCATATCCAGAAAGTATGTGCCTTTTAATGGTAATAAAAATGGAGGAAGTCTGGGTAAAGCGCAGTTACATTTCTGCTAAATCTAAGCTTAAATAAAATCCCCATAGAAAACTATAAAATATATAATATTGAGGGTTAATTAATTATAAAAATAATGTACATGAAAAAAGAGGTTACTTACCAAATTGATAAATTTATACTTTTACACAGAATGTACTTTGTAATTTCACTAAAATTGTTTATGATAATACATATTTCATAAATTAAAATACTATGTCGCGTATTAAACAATTATACTTGAAGATGTAAATGTTGTATAGTTCTTTAAAGTTAAGCAGAAACTTGTCAGAAAATGAGTTTGACATTTATTGAGAACATTTAGAAAATCAGTTTAAATTAAATTTAAAATCTTGTATTTATAATTTATATAAATTATATATGTACATTTTAAGTAAATTGCTTGAACAAAAATTTTCCAAACAATAAACATACATATAAATATTTTATTTTGAAAAATTTACTTACCTTTTTCCTGGCAGCCCGACGTCTCTGCTCCGAGGTTTTCCGCTGCCACTTGCGTCGGTCTGTCTCGCTGGCGAATAGATCCTCCACACTGCTGCTGCTGCTGGGCTCCCCATCCTCGCCAGAGCTGTCCGTAGAACTGGAGGCATTTCGTCCGAGTTCCGCGTCTTTTTGCCGCAGCTTGCTATAGTTCCCCGAGGAATCGTCGCTGCTGAGGAAGCGCTCTCGGAATGCCTTGTAAAGACCCGCACTTACGCTGCCAATGCTGCCACGACCATGGACACCCGCAGTGGTGGCACTGCGTCCGGCATAGCTGCTACGTCGCTTCTGCCGAGCTCCGGGCCTCACGTTGGGTTCTGGGTTCTCGTTGAGACTCTGGAGAGCTGCATTCATGTCCAGCCAGCCGGCGGCACTCATCCTTGCTTCGCTACTCCCGGTAATGCCCGCTAATCTCGGTGATGCAATGATTGTCGTCACGGATTCAAAGCGCTGCCTCGCATGTCAGGTGGATCGCTTTCTGGTCCCCTGGTTCTGGTGCCTAACCTTTCGCCCCACCACCACCTCCTCCGGCGGTGTCTCACTTCGCTTCCCTCCAATTAACAATTACGAGTGCCGGTGGTGTCTACCTGCCGCCCCGAAAAGAAACAATCAGAGTTTGAAATTAGAAAATTAGAAGAGGCAAATTTGCATGCTTTCAATTAATAAGGAAAACCCATTCAGTCAGCCCATCAAAAGCAAAGTTTTCCTTCACTTTTTTTCGGGCACGGATTGTTGACTTTTGATTAGGAGAGTGAGTGAGCGAGTGAGTGAGTGAGTGAGCGATTTTCCCATATGGAAATGGAGAAAATTGCACTACGGGTCTGGTGTGGCAGCTGTGGAGAGGCAAAGGGATAAGGTGTGTCGAAATGGTTTGGAAAATTGTTATTCAAGGAAGATTGCTTGGGTGCATTTATGAATTTTAAGTGGAATTCCTAGCTGCGTTAGTATATAAAGTTATGCATTGAAAATGAATATAAGAAACCGTAAACATTTCATTTTAAGCAAGCAAAAACTTCATAGCTACATTATTCCATAATTCATGTCATTTAACATCTTTGTAATTAGTATTTAAAACATTTTCCATGCCACTTAGCTGAAAATGCATTTTCATTTCGCACATCACATTCATTTTAACAGACATTAATCGATTTAATGACAATTAAGCGATTCATATTCAGAAATGCAATGAGTGTCGGGCGACAACACTCGATACATTACCAAATCTCGTAATATGTTCAAATGATTTGATGGAGCGACATTTTTAATGAATTTCCATTTAACTTAATTGGGTCATCACATCATCTGTGTCCGAGTTCAGTGGCAGCACGTTTAAAGTAATTTAAATTAAACTTCAGCCGCTGTACAAATGCAAAAACATAAATTATCTGATTCTCTCCGTTTCATATTATTATTTTTTTTTTGTTAATTCATGCAGCGGCAAATGAACATGAAAATGCGAAAAACTCGGATTTCCCTCTCTCTTTCTTTCCTCTGGGCAAGTGAAAAGGCGTCGGAAAAGATGAAAGGGTGGCAATGATGAAAAACTAAAGTGAAATACCACGAGCCTACCACTGAGTGTGAGTGTGTGTGTGGGCCTATAGCTGCACATCATTCCGATCAGAAATATATAATTTAAATCTCTCTTTCGCCCACTTAAAATTTGAAGTTCATATTTGCCGATCCTAAAGGATGTTTGCGTTGGCTGTTGGGAGTGAACTCTGGTTTCCACTTCCAGTTTGTAAGCTATTGAGCCATTAGAAAAATATTTGCTCGCTTTGCACTGAGAGGAATATTATTTTAAATAGTTACTTAAATTCTTTTCTAAAGGGATGTATTTTTAGGCACATTTTAAGTTTCTATTTGTATTTTAATATATATTTTTAAAGCCTACTTAACTCTTATTTCATATTAATCAATTGACTAATAAGAACATACATTTTTCTACAGCAAAATTTAATTTTAAACACTTGAGAACTGTTATTTGCTTATTAATTGGACACCCAAATCAATTTCGATTCGGCGATTAAACAGGTTATCTGTGTGGCAACTGCCTAAATCAATTCCCATCATCGATTGTAGTTTTTACGGTGTATTGACGTTGCGAGCATAATAAACAAACGTTAAACAGACGATGTCGGCGACAGAAGAAAAGAGGCAGAATCGGGAAGAACTCCCCAACGCACACACTCCATTGGTAACAAAAAAATCAAAGAAAAATAAAAAAAAATATAAAGAAACAAGCCCAGCCAAAGCAAACTGTCACATTAGCATATTAGGAACTCAGGGGAGCCTACAAAAATACGCCTGCCCTCAACGTTCTGACTTGGCCCACTCTCTGCACTGAGGAAAAGCATCTGCATTCTAGGAAAGCACGATAAAATGTTCATTAATGTGTGAGGGAAATTTAAAGTTAAAGAATTCCAAAATAATTTTCTTAATTTGCCTCAATAGTTCATTATTCTAATAAATAATTTCACAAGAATTTAATAATATTTAAATATATAACAGGACCGACTAAGGAGTCTTCAAATTTTTATGTGGAAAGGATTTTTGGCTCGGAACCAGAGCTGTATGTTTTTAGTATATCAGTTATTTCTTCAGAGACAATATTTAAATAAATATTTAACAATATTTTATTGTTATTAATATTATAACTTATATTTCTTTAAGTGCTTTCTTCACTTCTGCCGGCTCTCTGCGTTCTGTTCTGCCCGCGTCACTGCCAACGCACGCTGGCGCTGCGCATGCGCAACTTTCTTTGCTCAACGAGCGCCTGCGTCTGCGTCGGCGTCGCTGCTACGGTTCGGGCCTTGGCAATGGCTTTTGGCTAAAAGCATGTGGCTCTGGCTTTGGCTCTTGGCACCGTCGCTCTTCAGCGCCGTATCAGTCGGCTTGCAGACTTTCGCGTGTGCGGCGGTGCGAACTAGCTTATAGCCACGATTTGGAGCGGATCAGAGGGACTGAGAATTAGTGGATCCGAGATTCGAGAATCGCAAACAAACAGATCGAGAAATTCGCTGGGATCAGGGCGCGACTTGTTGACAGTTTGCAGTCATGTGAAGTGGTTCAATTAGTGCAACAACAATAAGACAGAAAGAAACCGTGCTTGATTTACATAATTAACAAGTGGAGTGCGAAGGGAGATTTCGAAAAGCCAGAAGCCAGAGGCAAAAACAAGCAGGGAAGAACGAAGAACGAGCCGAGCGAGAATATCGAAATATATTCCTATAACGGAACTGCTCGTGGCGAAGACTCATTAAGTTTACATGCAGCGGATTGCATAACCAGAAGAGAAGATGATGCTCCACTTACGTCACTGGCCACTTGTGCTGGCCATCGCTTCCTGCTCAGCAGCAGCAGCAGCATCGGCGACGACAACAACATCATCGTTATCCTCCATTCCTGGCAAATATCAGGCCTTGGGTGCAGCCCATCACCAGCCAAAGAAGCTGAAAATCGGAGCTGCCTCCTCCTCCGCCTCATCTGCCACCTCAACCTCCTCCTCCTCCTCAACCTCTTTGGATGGCAATGGCAACAAACCTGTATTCCGGCAAAATCCGATCAAGAATTGGTTCGGTGCCTTCAATCGCAATAATTCGCCGGCAGCTCAAAACCAAACGTCGCCGACATGTTCCTGCAGGTGAGTCCCAGTGCCAGCCCCAGCCCCAGCCCCAAGTCCCAGTCCCAGTCCCAGTCCCAGTCCCAGTCCCAGTCCCAGTCCCAGACCCCATCCCCCAGAGAGACATTCTCGCATATGCCATGTGTGTGTGCTCATACCTACAAATGCAAAGATCACAAGATCCAGAGATCCAGAGATGCACGAAAGCTGTCATGGTCATGATGACAACTTCCAGTTAGACGGCCGGGTAGGTGATAAACCACTCTGGCGTTGTCATTGTCACGGCATACAAATGGCACAAACAGTTAAAGTTACAGATAGATTCGAGTGCCTGCGAGGAGAGCACGCCATCGACGGGATATATCCGTAGAGAAGTCGGTTCTAACACTCCTCAAAGTTAATTATAGGAAGCTGTCAATGGGAAAATCTTTGAAACGAATAGAACAGAAGATCAATAGAACGGATAAGTTGCCTGCAGAAAGATCCCTAAAGTTAATAGATTAACCCACCTGATAAGGCAGCTACTTAAATAACTCTTAAATACAATAAGCTTATAAACAAAGTCAGCAGTACCATACCCATAACAATTTTCACCTACATTTATCTAAACCCTCAAAATGAAACGCATTTCAACTTTCGAAAGAATCACTTGGCCATGGCTTTTATCAAATTAAATCATCTTTCCACTCTGTTTGTAACGACTTCCCTAATTTGTGAACAATTGAAGCTGTTATTTTTTAAAGGTTCAAAATAAGAACAGCTTTATCTTAAATCATTAAAGTTAAAGTTAGTAATAAAGTTTTGAAGCTCTTTGAAAGTTAATGATTTAAAACCTCCTTACCGCATTCTTGTTGGTCCAAAAGATTCATTTGCCCATTTGTTACTCGTTTTGAAATACCAATTCTCCGCGTGACCCCAAAAGTCAGGTTCTCTCTGAAGAATTGCACTCGAAAGGCATTCTTGTGTGGCCATTAAACAAATTGCATTGCCAATTGGGAATTGAACTTTGGCTTTCGGCACTTGGCTCTCGCCATAGGCCAGTTCCCTCGGGTATTTATGGAGTCCGCAGTAAAAATCGAAATCAAAAGGTAGCCTATTCTGAAGGGAGTTGAAAAATAGCTCAATACTTCGTGAGCAAAATAAAGTAACAATTGAAAATGCTCAAGTGCTTAGAAGGACTAGAGTTTTAGTTATGGGGGGTCGTTAGGCCTTGGTATAATTTTGTACACATTTTATAAAAGTATCTCGTTTCCTTTGTAGAGCTTTAGTTAATTAAATTAAATATATTCCCAATTAGTTCTCTATTTTCTAAGAATCTCCAAAAACTTCCCCCCATGCATCAAAATCCAGCCGCAAAATTAGTAGAACTTTATGTAGCCGCAGCCAATTCTTCGATTTGTTAATGAAGGCCTAAAACCCGTTTTATTTCTATATATAATTTGTACTTTTTTCTTATTTGTTTTTCCTTTTTTTTTTGCATATGAAAGAATGAAAAAAGAAACTGATTTGCATACGATTTGATAACAGTCTCTGTTTGCCTTTCAGAGGGCGTGCGTGTGTTTATACAGGAGATACAGATACGGCTATAGGAATATATGTATATATAGTATATCGTACTGGGCAGGTATTGAATGCGTCATGTCATATTAATGTGTGTGCGGGAGGCAGGGGAATGCCGTTGTGGCCGTTGTCTTTGGCTTCGGCTTTTGGCCAAGCCGTCTCCGTCTCCGTCTCCTAAGTGGGTCGCCGTCGCACATTTTGCTTCTTTGTTTCGGGAGGCCTCTCGACTGGTTGGCCACCATTTTGGGGCAATGACACGATTAAATACACACAAAATCTGAATCCCAAATACTTGTTGCGGCCGGATCGATTGATTATGTGGCCAAAATAAACACAGAGACAGAGAGAGAGAGAACCTGATGCGCTTCCTTGGCCAGTTAGTGGAAGAATTTAAATTTTTTTTGTTTTTGGCTGCATGTTGTGTCCGGTGGTAATTAAAAACCTGTTTAATGTAAAGCGTTGTAGTCGCTGTGGGACAACCATAAAATCTGCAAAAATCGCTCATTTGTTTTATGCCTGTCCATAAAACACTTCCAACACTTTCTTTGTGGCCGGGGTTGCTGAACTCTGAACTTGCCAATCGGGAGAGAGATCGCGAAAGGCACCCTTGACCCATTCCATTTATATTTTCGATATGAACTTGCTAATGAGGTGGCATTAAGCAATGGATGATGGGTAATTTTTCTTTATTTATGATTATAAATGTATAATCTACAGTACAAGTTTATGAAAACTATTAGATCTATAAAAATCTGGCAAACATATTAACAATGGAAATCTCCTAAAAAGATTTATATATATTTTAAAGCAAGAAAAATAATACTATTCTTAAGTCCGAGATAAATTAAAAAGTCAAAACACATCCAAAAATAGTTTATATAATATAATTCTTCCCATATTTCATTTCAGGTGCGGCGAACGCAACGACGAGTCACGGATTGTGGGCGGAACGACAACGGGAGTGAGCGAATACCCCTGGATGGCCCGGCTGAGCTACTTCAATAGGTTCTACTGCGGCGGCACCCTGATCAATGATCGCTACGTGCTGACGGCGGCTCATTGCGTCAAGGGCTTCATGTGGTTCATGATCAAGGTCACATTCGGGGAGCACGATCGCTGCAATGACAAGGAGCGCCCGGAGACGCGATTCGTGCTGCGCGCCTTCAGCCAGAAGTTTAGTTTCTCCAACTTTGACAACGACATTGCCCTGCTGCGCCTGAATGACCGTGTGCCGATCACCAGCTTCATTCGACCAATCTGCCTGCCCAGGGTCGAGCAGCGCCAGGATCTTTTTGTGGGCACCAAGGCCATTGCCACTGGCTGGGGTACGCTCAAGGAGGATGGCAAACCTTCATGCCTGCTGCAGGAGGTCGAGGTCCCGGTGCTGGACAATGACGAGTGCGTGGCCCAGACGAACTACACCCAGAAGATGATCACCAAGAACATGATGTGCTCGGGCTATCCGGGAGTTGGTGGACGGGACAGCTGCCAGGGCGACTCCGGGGGTCCGCTGGTGCGCCTTCGGCCCGACGACAAGCGCTTCGAGCAAATAGGAATCGTGTCCTGGGGCAATGGCTGTGCCAGGCCCAATTACCCGGGCGTGTATACCCGGGTGACGAAATACCTGGACTGGATTGTGGAGAATTCGCGGGACGGCTGCTTCTGCGACGAGGACTACTGATGGAGCATGAGCGCTCTCGGAGCGGTGGAAAATTCTTCGCCTTAGTTGATAGTGAAAACCCTTAGTAGTTTAGCTCATATTTTGTACTTTTATACTAAAACAAACTGAATAAAGTTAAACAATGCAGTAGGTTAGATATCCCAAAAGCAGAATTTGATTTATCTTTCGGATCTCTGTTGCAAAGTCTCTCTCTCAAAGCCGAAAAGTATCCCATCTTTTGACACTTTCGCCTGTTCAGCCCTAAAGCTGCATCATTTTATTGATAAATATTGATAAAATAGATTATCATCATTGGTATTCAGTAAGATCCCAGCATTGCAATATGTTTATCTAATTTACCATCACTGGATTTAAGTGGGATGTCTTTTTATATTTTTACTGAAAATGATGAAATGAAAGACTTGCCTTCGCTTACAACAACAAGTTAATTCGTGTACAACAACAATACTATTACAACAATCGCATTTTTATAACGACACATTTGGATTTTAATATCTGTTATTTTTATAAAAATAGGAAAAAAAAAACAAAAAAATAACGCATTACACGAAAGTACTTCATAGCAGAGCAAGGTTTCGATCCTCGGACCTCTGGGTTATGGGCCCAGCACGCTTCCACTGCGCCACTCTGCTTGTTGTTACCGTTGTGTCTAAAGCTGGTTAAACACAACAGCACGACAACAGTGGAGAAGTTAAGGGGAGGTTCTAGTTACAAGCCCGAAATTTTAGCCCATTTTCAGAAATTAATTGTGAAAAAACTGTAAAAGATATTGAGATAATTTTAGGGGTCGTTTTTCAACTTGCATTAAATGAAAAAAATTAATTTTATTTATGTTCAGTTTTACGATTTCTATGCTTCTCCGAGTACGATTTTTTTTTTAATTAAAAATTATTTTTAATTTAATTTTTTTTATGTAAAAACTTTAATTTTCAACCATTTTGTTCACCTCTTGGAGGGTCTAAAAATTAAACAAAAAATCATTCTGTACATTAACATTTTTAAGTAAACTGCTTGCAAGCAGTTTAGCCTGCTCTTATATTCTGTTAATGGGTTTTTTTTCTCTGTGTGTGTTTTAGTCGCTATTTGCTTTGCCTCGACGTGCTGAAAATCAAACTTTATCTCACATTTTTATCTCAATCTGATAGCTATATTTTTTAAAGAAAAACATTGCTATCTGTGTTTTTAGGCAAATTGTTAATTTTGATTATCTGATAAAAGGGTCTGAAAGGGGCAGTGGAAAATTGCTCAGTAGCTCTGATATTCTCAACCCTGAGTAGTATACACTTCTTTTGACATAAGACTGGTAACGAGCAGAGTGGCGCAGTGGAAGCGTGCTGGGCCCATAACCCAGAGGTCCGAGGATCGAAACCTTGCTCTGCTATGCGGAAAATTCGTAATGGGCGAATTTTTTATTTCCTTTTTCTAAATCATTTAAGGGATTAATTTTTTTAAAGTGTTCTCAGGGTGAAAATATGACAAATATAAATGCAAAAACTGTTTTATCTCCCTAAAGCTGTTCTCTTTGAAATAAAATACTTAAAATAAGCTTGTTTAAGGTAAATCCATTTGTTCTGATAGGCGTAAAATGTTTTAAAATGTCACCAAGAAACGTTTACGCCGCTTTCATCTTGTTTTTAAGTTCATTCTTTATTTCTCTCGCCAGTTATTTTAAATGACAGTAATTTATTTTTCAAGAGAAGCTACAGCTGACAACTGTTGTTCGTTTGTCTGATAATTTCGCGGGTAACGAGGCACAGCCAAATCAATTTTGAGGCCCAGACAATGGGCATGTGAAGCAACAACCTTCAACCGCAACGAGTACGAGTGCGAGCCTTACTGCAGTTAGAAGACAAGAGACTTTCAGTGGTTTGATGCGGCCCAAAAAGCAAATATCATTAGAAACACTAGCTAGCTAGTCAGTCGGCCGCAAACTGGTTTCCATCGAACAGCTGTAAATACAAGATGAACGTTGCTGGGGAGGAGATGGTGATGGGGGTCTTAAAAGTCAAACGTTAACTTGGCCAGTGGAACAGCACCGGTGGAGCACCGAAAAAAAGCTTAAATATTTGTTTATGAAATTTAAATGTTTTGCCTAATGAAACTTACCCGGAATTGCGGTTGAACGATTGGTAGATTGCTAGATATTCTTATCTATCTTCGTCTTTCACTAGCACTAATTGGTTACTCATCAAGGTGACGATCACAGCAGAGACTCCACTTCAATTTCCACTTTCGCTTCAATTTCCACTTTTCATTTCACTGCCACTGTGGCGCGCCTTGCGTAATTATTCAAATTTGATATATTTTTGCATTGGCTTGAGATTCGCGCATCTCATAGATACATTTTCGTGTGCAAGCAACGGGGGGCGGACTGGGGCTCCAGGTTTTGCCTTCGTTTCGAAATTTTCTTTTCAGCCGTCTATATTTTTCGCGTCTGCGCTGCCAGCAGTTGTTGTTTACCGTTCGCCGCTCGGCCGCTCACTGAAAAAGCCGCCACGAAGCTTCCCGCGCACCCAAAGAAGTGCGGAGAGCATCACGGTACGAGATACCAACGGAGGGAACAGAGCGGCTAAGATCTTGAGATTGTTTTGTTTCTCTGCGCCTCCGGAGTTTTCATGTTCCTCAACTCGCCGGTCGCCGGCATGAATGAATTTCTTTTTATAATTTTTTGTGCATAGAGAAAAAATAGAGCCAAAATTGGTCACTAAATAGGAAATCTGAAATGGTAACACAAATTCTGTGTAAAGAAAAT
>JAEIHY010019967.1:0-46505 GCA_018904565.1 Drosophila tsacasi
TTCTTCCGTTAATTATTAATTATTACATTATTTAAGCTATTACAAATAAAATCATTTTTAAAATCGTCGATAATATCGTTTTCTTATTACACTTTTGTGCAATTTCGAAAATTCATAATCCCTCAAAGTTGCCGCGCAAAATTAGGAGTTGCCAGATTTTTCAATATGTCGGTAAAGCAGTGCATTTGTATTTATTTATTTATTTATAAATAAAATTATTATTTTCTTATTCCTACTATATATGATTAAAATGAACATGATTATTTTATGATTATTTTATCTTATGTTTTTAATATTGTTTGTTCTTCGAGACGTTAAAAAATAAATCAAACAACGTTTAAAAAAAGAACAAACAAGAAATCCAACAATTTTACCAATTTCACCTTTAAACAGTGCTGAAAGGTGAAAAATATAAAAAGGTGAAATTCCACTGCTTGTTTTTTACAGTTTTACATTACGTGGATTTTGTTTATCCATGTTTTTCACCTATTTGATATTTGAATATTTTTAATTTTTGTATTTAATTTAAATTTGTTCCAATTCCTTATACTGACACAGTTTTGATTTTATTATTATTGTCAATATTATATAATTTAAATTAGCTTTTAATGTCTAAAAATAAGGAAAGGCTTTGAAAGTTGTATGCCAACAAAATTATGACATTTATAATAAATTAATTACTTATATTATTTACAATAATAAAATACATTCACTTCACAGTGAACAACAAAATCAGCAACGTTTTGTTTTTTGTGACACATTCGCTTTAGCTTCAATCGATATATCGATGTTTTGGCATACAAAAAATAATGATATAAATCTATCATCTCTAGAAAAAAAAAATCGCCGATATTTTGATAAACAGAAATGACAGTAACAGAATGAGAGAGTAAAGTGGATTTCAGACAGTGTTGCCAACTCGGCTATTTTCTGGCCAGATCTGGCTAATTTGTAAGACCTAAAACTAGGAAACTTTCAATTTTGCTAGAACTAGCCATTTTGGCTATTTAACAAAATAAATTTGCTAATGTTCACCTATTTCTAATAAGTAAAGCATATGTCTAAAATTAAATTATTTTTATTCATTGATCACCATTCAATACAAATAACCAAAGTATACCATCCAGGGAAACCGAATTGTGTACTTTAAATGGCTTAATATTATTTTCTTTGGTAAGTTTTGAAGTGTTTTCCCAATTTTAGGTATTGCCTACAGTGCATTTTATTCAGAATATAGTGATTTTCTGTAAATAGTTGTGCAAATTCCTGGAAAATGCCAAAGGATTAAAAAAAAACTTTGTGATGAATGGATTGAGGGGCCTCATTTAAAAACAAACTCTTAAAACAAAGGCATTTTGCACTCTTTTTAAGGACGAAAAAGCACAAGGGTCTCGTCGAAGAAACCAAGCTATTTGTTTTCCTAAAACGTCGACTGAGAAGTTCACGAAAAAACGGCGGTTTGTCCTCTTGGTGACACAACATAGCTTCATTAGCTCGGTGGACCACTTAAATAATGTGTGCCCGCTATGCACGGAATTAAAATGCAGCGCACTAAATGTTTCTTAAGTTTAAAACAATACCGGCTATTTACTTTGCTATATTTTATTTAATTTAGCTATTTTAATTGAACTGTCCGGCTATATATGGCAACCGATAGTTGGCAACAACTGGTCCGGAAAAAGGTCAAATCGGCATCACTGCTCTCTCCTGTGGTGAATATAAGAATTTACTGACATGGTGAATTCTTTACGTCGCGTTCAGTGTTGCCAACTCAGCTATTTTCTGGCCATTTTGCATGACACAAAACCTCGCTCGAATCCCGCTCTGAACAAATGTTTCACATGTCATTAGAGTTGTCGGAAATTTTTAAAAATATCGTATCGATGATATTTTTTTATCAAAATAAAAAATTTTATATTTCGAAAGCATCGAACTATCGGCCCATTTACACAATTTTTTCTTCAAAAAGCCTGAATACACAAGCTTTCATGTATTCGTCTTGACAAAAAATATCAAATATAAATATCGCTATTTCGATATTTGGGCAAACAAAAATTCGTGATGTAAATATATCATCTCTAGAAAAAATATCGATATATCGATGTCTTGATATATTATAAACTACATGTCATTCAAAAAGCAACGCGTTCGGTCACAATAATCCAGAGGTCTGTCTGCATCTCGGAGTCGGAATCCGTGAATCGCCGGGTTTAAAGCAATAAAGACAGCACTTTTTGAGATGATAGTTCGAAAATACAGATAAAAATATTCGATAAATCGCCTCTTGCACGCAGATATATTTAGATAAAAACTGGTACATTTTTTTCGCACTGATGGCAATTTTACGGGGAAAAAGCTAAAGTGGCAGCCTTGTGAACAAAACGAGAGTAACAGTGTATTTGAAAGTTGGCGGCTATGGCGGCGGGATGCCAGGAACCATTAAATTAAAAAATAAAAATAAATAAAACGGCAGCCGCGGACGTGTCGCGGGCGTTCGTCAAATTTGTGTTCCCAGCAAAAGCGTTATAATAAACATAACTGCGGTGGTTGTTCTCTGTTAGTGAATAAAACGGTTTGTTTTCCAGAATTAAAACCTACAACAAAGCGAAATTTGATTGAATACAGCGCACACACCCGCGCACGCACAAGTGTGTGTACGTGTGGAAAAACTAAAAAACTAACTCGGTGACTAAGTTAGGCGTAGGTTTTGGACAAATATTGAATCAATAAAAACCGAAATAATAACAACAACAATAAAAATCGAAACGAAAATGCGCGTGTGACAAGAAGAGGGGGAGTGGGAGGCAGGGAAAAGAGAGCAGCACGCACACTCGCACGGTGACGTCGACGCGCAGTCTGTTTTGCTGGGCTACGGAGCAGTGTTGCCAACCTGCAAAAAGTGACCGAAAATTCCAATTAAATAATTGATGTTATCAGATCTGAATTGGAAAATCAGAAGTGACATTTGCAAACCTTTGAATTTGCATACAAACTCTACCAATTCGGCTTATTGGCATTGGCGCTCTGCTGCTGAGTTGGCAACACTGTCACAAGAGCGCAAGGCAGCAGCGAAAAGAGCGGAGCAGAGTGCGCGCAAGAGAGAGACACATGCAGAGGCGCTCATTTCAATTTTCCTCAATGAATGAACACTTTTCACGGTTTTCGGTTCGTCGGTCCGCGTTTTCCACAGTCGTGCGTTGTTTTGCTCGTGGAAAAGTTGTAAAGCCCCAGCCAAATACCAATACATAATATACACAAAACATTTATTTGCAGTGCATGTGTGCAGAGCAGCGCGGGAGAGCCAGAACGCGAGAGAGCTGTTAAATAATTTTTAAAGTGTTTGTGTTTTTAACGTGTACAACAAATAATCTATGCTTTTTGCATAACAAAAAACTAAGTAAACGAGAAGTAACGAAAGAAAAACGATCACGCACACACATACGGACGGACTACGTCAATAAGCAAAAAAGGTAGGTGCAAATTCTTTTACCCCATGTTGGGTGCTTGCTCGCCAATTGGAAAATTTCTTATTTCACCTCTCCCTCCCCTCTCCCTGGCTCGCTCTTACACTTGCTTTTACGTTGTTGGCAAGCAGCGCTTCATTCATTTCCACAAACAGCCACACATACCAGCACACCCCCGCTCTGCTCTCTGACTCTCTCGCTCTGACTCTCGCGTTGGTAACTAGTGTGACCATATGCATTTGTTGTAGCTGGTCAGGCCACAGTGTTTTTTGTTTTATTTCATTTTATTTTTTCACCCAAGAAATTCTTTTCAGCTTTTGTCAAGCTCTCTTTAAAGTTAAAAAAAGTTCAGCAACAATGCTCATCAACATTTGCACATCATATTGTTCACAAATAACACAACAAAAAGGGGCAAAACAATGGGTCATAGAATTTTCAAAGGTGTGCGTTGTGTCAGTGTGCGTGCATTCTTTATCATTGATATGTTAAATGTGAAATGTTGAAATTCAAATTAAATTTGTGCTCTTGTAAACAATGGAGTGCGAAGCGGCTACTGAAATTTTTAAAAAGAGATAAAAGTTACTGGTTTTTAGTGGCTTTCATTAGGGAAACCATGATGATGGTTGACATGCGAATTGTTTAACAACAAATGAGTTAATAAAATTTCTCTGCACGGCGAGTATAGTCGCTTAACTATGTTATTTACAATATAGTCTCAGTTTCCTATATTAACTAGTCACCATTACCTCCATTTTCTCCATAAAAAAGTTGTTTTTAGAATGTGTATCTATAAAAATTAAAAATATAATATTATATTGTTTGGCCAATTTTTTTTGCCAGTGCATGGGCTGTTACCAACTGAAGCTTACCGCCCCCATACTTTCCCCCTCCCCAGCACGCATTCACACATACGCTTTTGCACTCTGACTGGCTGGTCATCGATGTATTGGAGTAATTAGCAACCAAACTCTCGCTGGCAACTGCATCACACACGAGATTCCGAGTGCTGCGTAGCTTTTGTTATTGTTTCAGAGCTCTCTTTCAGTCTCTATCTCTCTGTGCCACACACAGCACCACCCCACCCCACCCTTTCATAGTTCGCCTGTCCAATTTACATTTGAATGTGCGTGAGCGCGCATTTGTTGATAATTATCAGCAAATTACTAGACGCACTTAGCACAGCAACAACATCAATGTGAAAAGTAATGCATACATACTGTAGGCGAGTACAGTGGTCACTAGAAGGTTGTTTTAAGTACAAACTGGAGTTAATTAATATTCACTTTTGCAGTGAAATTCATTCAAGCTGGGTAGCACTGCTTTAAGCCCTTAAATTGATTGAACTAATTTGTAAGCTTTTAACATTTTCTACGAAGGAAAAATTAAAGTTCTGCACGAATGAACCGAATGTATCCATCCCGAAAAACCACTGTACCACTATATATGTATATACTAGAGTTTATACAGCACAAAGGCGTGTTCAATTGACATTTACAATGTAGATTTCACTCCTTTTCGCTAGCCTCAACAATTGTTTGTGTTTAGTATATCTTCTATAATTATATTATTGTCATTCGCTCATACGGGTTGGTAATTTTTCAGTATAATTAATCAACGGCAAGAACTCTTTGTTGCTAATTGGCAAACAGTTCTGTGAATTAATCCAAACACCAGTGTAGAAATAAACCCGTTGCTATGTCTACGACTACGGGCTGTACGAGTATTCATATATTAAATACTATGTATGTATGTATGTATGTATATATAATGGCAATCCAACTTTGGTGGCAAAAACTTAGTAATTCAATCGCACGCATACACACTCACACACGGATAAAAACGCGCACGCCGATTGTTTATTAATTTATTTTATTTGTACAAATTTGGTTTATCGTTAGCGGCAAATGTTGCTTTTTTCATTTTTATTATTAACTTCATTATTCGAGGCATGGCACGTTTTTCTCTTGCCTAGTTATTTTTTGTATCGCATTTTATTGCAGTGTTGGTGTTGTTGGTAGTTGGTGTGCGTGTGTGCGCCTTTTATGGCCAGGACAATGAGCCACTTTTGGTATTGAAGCTAGTTTCTCAATTAGGCCACTGCACTGAGAATAATTTGGGTGGCTATGGACGATGGTATCTAATTTTCAAAGTTAATAAGGAAGTTGTGTCACGTTCATATGTATGTGAAGATACTACAATATGTGTATTATTTGGCATCATTTATTTTCCACATCTGCCTTAATTTATTTGTCATTAGTCTTCAGCCTCAAGCTTAATTCAAAAAAAAATCTTACAAGAGCCTTGAAGGAATCTTCTTCAGCTTTGACTATGAAAACCCCATTTACAAGATATTATATATATATCAAGATCTTTTGTTTACAAGACAAAAACAACAACCCAGAGGAGAACCATTACAAAACTGTATTAAGCCACAAAAGCTGCAAACGAACAGCCCAAAACTTCAATAACAATCCATCAAAAAGTTGAAATGGCCCAAAATCCAAGACAAAACGAGATCATGTTGAGCATTAAAAATCGCCAGACAGAAGGGCAGGCAGATACATACATACATACATAGATATATCCCAGGCAGTCATGCCCGGATCGAAATATAAACACAAAATAAAAAAAAAAAGCATTTGTAATGGATGGTCTTTAAGTTCTATCTGTTGCTGATGTTTGCCTCTTAAAGGGCCTGCAATGACTCGAGGTCTGTATTCAGGCAGATGGCTACATCAAAACTTTGTTGGGAGATAGAACCAAAATAACACTAAAGATTGGGAACCAGAATTCAGCAGGGCATAGCATCTGATTTACAACCCCCAAAACCCCCTGCATAGCATAAATGTATTCAATATAGGGAGTGCGGCTTATTATTTCTATATTTTAAATATATTAAGTCAAATCTTAATTTTTATTCAGTTGAAAATTATTTTAAATAAGGAAAAATTAAGAAATTAAGAAAAATATATATTATATTATAATATTTATATTATAAAAACCTATTGAAAGGCTATAATTTTTGAACTTTTATAAATATTTGTCGCTTATTCTTCAAATAAGTTTATAGATTTAGAAACTTAATATTTTATAGAAGCCAAATCGGAGCTATGTACGTATGTATTATTCATCACTCCCTTATCCTAAGTTTTGGGATTCCATAACTTTATCTCTAGCTACTGAATTCTTTATTGCGAAGCTTCTGCTGGGCGTACTACAAATATACATACATACATATGTATGTATATCTGTTGCACTGGGGGGCTTCTTCTGCTTGCTCTTCTTCTTTAGTCTGCAGGCTGCACAGATGACGATCGTCCGCAAAACGGCGATATATACATGAACTATATGCATGTCTGTACATATATACAGTGAGCATTAGCTGCAAAGAGTGTGGGGAAAAATACGAGGAAAGAACTGAGGAAAAAAAAACGAACGATAAGGCAGGCAGAGAAGACGACGTCGTGTTGTCAGCCAGACATGGCGTATACGCAGCGTTGTACGCGCGGTTATATAGTAGATTCGGTGGCATCTGTGTGAGTGGGTTGTACTACTATGTACGTGTGTGTGTGTACTACGGCTTAACACCAGTAGCTGTCTGACTGCTTGATATTGTAGTTATTTTTGTTGTTGTTTGTTTCTTCTCTTTTTATTTGTTTTATGCTGGGTTTTTGTTCGATTTTCATCGTTGTACTTTTTGAAGTTCAAGAATATGAAGGAGAAGCAGAAGAAGGAGGTGGAATTGCGTCAGTGTGTGAGTGTGCGAGAGAGAGTGGGGCTTTATAAAGAGTCTCGTTTGGCGTCTGCCTCTCCCTCAGTCTGGTCTGCCTCTCTTTCTAGCCCCTTTAAAGGTTTTGTTGTTGTTATAATATCTTCGTCTTCAGAAATACTCATACACACGTGCGCTTAGGTGGAGTATCTGTGTGTGTGTGTGTGTGGTAACACACATTTATATGTAAGTTGTTGTTGCCCGAACCGGTTTCCATGTTGCGTTGACTGTTGTTGTTGTTGTTGTTGTGTATCTTGTAGTACGTCTTGCAGACTCGCCCCTCAGCATTCTACAAATACAAATACTATAAACATCGAGTTGTAGTACAACTTCTTATGGCATCCAGTTGTGGAGTCTGCAAGCATATTTCTCGCGCGGAGTTTCTTGCCTTTTAACACTGTGAACCGCAGCAAGAGTTCAGTGCGTCTAGTATGTTATATGTATATACATTCTTGTACATACTTCTCTTAAGTTTCTTATGTCGATAGCAACAAAAACTCCCTGGAAAGAAAAAAGAAACCAAAGTGATTCAGCAAGTTAACTTTGATAAGCTATGGGCTTTCTGAAAGAATATAATGATTCAATGGATATTATCTTAGTCTTTTTATATAAATTCTTTAAATAAACTTTGTACTACGTTTCAGTTATCTGCAATGTATTCCGATTTGTTTATGCTTAATACTTAAACATAAATGTATTGCCAACATTTAGAGTAAAAATTTACTTCCTTAGGTTGAGATGTTAATTTAAAAGTGATTTTAATACCTTTATTTACACTAAAATAAAAATACTTCATAAATTGTCCTTTAAAAATGAACAATATTTACTTGATTCTTTTTTTTCTAAAAAATACGATGACTAAATCGGTGATAAATTTCCATTTCACTTCCCAACCTTAAATCCACTATTGATTTGCCTCGACTCACTCAATCTCGGGCTCCTCCGTCCGACCGACCGTCCGTCTGACCTTAATCCGCACCTGTATTCCACTTTTGGTATTTCATCTGCCAACCGAGAAAAGAGAAAAAAAAAACCGAGAAAAAAGGTCCAAAACATGCGTTTGTGCCCCTTCGTGGGTTTACGGCTGCTGTTGCTGGTGGTTGCCGTCGTCAACGTTTTCGGGATCATTAATTACGTCTGCTGGGTCTCCGTCCCCCCTCCTCACTGCCCCTCGGATTCTGTCGAAGAACCGGAATGTTCAAGAAGGAAACAAGAAGTCGTCTTTGAAACTCTCCGATTTGTATTTGCTTCGGTTCGCTCGCACCGCATCAAGCATCAAGCTTCGAGCTTCAAACTTCTTTTTCGTTTTCCACTTTTTTTCTGATCCATCTAACGTTCATGTTTCATATTAGAATTTCGGTTTGTTGTGTCTCTGAGCTGACTGTGATAATAATGGGCTTAAATATGAATGGGGAGAGGGAGTGGTGAAGCGGGTAGCGTGAACTGGTTTTTATTAACTATTAAAATAATACCTTTCGTTGATATACTGCTCGGATTTGCATTTTTCCCCGCCTCCTGTTCGTAGGAATCGGTTGGGCTCCACCCCCTTCGACATCTTGGATGAGTAAGCCGCCGTTTTGGCCCCATTAGTGTTTCTGGTATTACTCATAACATAACCCCTTATCCGAGAATTATGCTGCCAGCTTTCAGTTTCTGTGGAAAGCGCAAAAACAAAAAGAAACGTATGGCAATTTTAATTCAAATTCGATGCGATAGCGCTTATCCTGTATTATAAAACAAGTTCCAAATAAGCCGGCAAATGTTTGTTTGTTGGCCCCAACAATGGCACACACGGGGTAAAACAACATAAATTGTGGTATTTATACTAAAATTATTCCCGAAACCGGTTCCACAAATCTATGCTGTAATAAAAAACCACAAACAAACCGGAAAATATTTTTTGGTTTTTTTTTTTTTGTATGTGCACCGCTCTAAATGCTGCTCTCTCGGCGGGGCTACCGTTCCAGTCTCGGTTTTAGAACCGGCCTATGAAACTGCTGAATCAAGATCAAACCAGATACAATATTTTGTAGCTTTTACTTTTCTGCAAACAAATCTAATTATTATTCTTAATTATTAAATATGGTTACGGTTGATAATTATGCTGAATTATTTTGAAACTGTTATTGAAAATTAAAGCTAAAGTTTAAAGTGTTTTTCTACTTGCGAATTTTTTAAAAATCGATTTTTTTCTTTATTTTTTAAATATAGAGGATCTATGAAATATGCCATAAAAAGGGATTCGCCTTTCTTCATGGGTAAACGAAGCCCGAAAGATTGCCACCTCCATACGTTTCGTGCATTTCTGCTATCTTTAATCGCGGTTTCCCGAAAATCGAATTTTTTAAACTTTCTGGTATCACATCTACCAGTAATTTTCATCGAATTGAACCAATTTTGAACAATTCTCTATGCGTCTCCGAGTACGATTTTTTTAAAAAGATTTTTTTTGTTTAATTTTTACACCCTCCAGCAGCAATTTTTAATTTAAAAAAATCGTTCTCGAAGAAGCATAAAAAACGTAAAACTGAACACAAATAAAATAAATTTTTTTTATTCTACGCAAGTTGAAGGGTAGTTATGAATACCAGAAAAATGACCCCAAAAATTTTGATGACCCCAATTTGACCCCATATAAAAAACGAATGATTTTCTATATACACTTAAAATTTCCCAAATTGTTAAGTTTAAAGATGTGCAAAAGTAATAAAAAAAAAAAATTATCTCATTATCTCATACAGTTTTCTGACAATTAATTTCCGAAAATAGGGCAAAATTTCGGCCTCGTAAGTAGAAGACCCGCTTAAAAGAGGTTCTTTATAAAATATAGAAAAATTAATCAAATGACATTTACAAAGGCAGCATTTCATAAAAATTAAAAACCCTTACAAAAGCTTTAAAATGTATTTATAAAATGCAAAACTGTTGACGAGGTAAACATGGCTTGCTACTCGTATACTTATCAACCTATACAGACTCACGAATCCAGCCATAATCGAAATGAAGAGGTGAAAAGAAGCAGAGAAAAACAGAAAGGAAACAGACACACACATACACTCGCACAACGCTGATAAGTCAATATGTAATTTAAATTTTTGTATTTTAATAATGATAAGCCGGCAAAGTCCCAAACCTACATACATATGTTGTATTATATACATACGTACATATATATCTACACGTGTATGGGGCATTTTATTGATTCCCTTTAGTCAGTCAGTCAGTCTGTCAGTTTGTCAGTTTCTCAGCTTGTCAGTTGGTCCAACAGTCGCCTTGCCAACTGGAACGCTATCAGTTCTGTCAGCCATTAATACTTTTATATTGATACCGACTTTTGAGTATGTTTGTGGCTAGGAAAGTCTATTTGCTTCGTGCTTCCCCTTGAATATCGTATCGAGAGCAGATGCAGATTCAGATACAGTAAGATTTTCATGTCATTTTATTTATATTATTTAATTTTGTCGAACACGTATCCACAGTTTTCCTCAGAATTTGTTTATTTTCACTCCCTCTTTATCTCTCTCTCTCCCTACGTATATCTAAAAGTAATGCATCATAGATAGGTTAGACACATACTACATAGATACATTTCAGATAGATGGACATTCTCCAACTAAGCAAACAACAAAACAGGCAAACGATGAATTCATTCTTAATGAAAAACACACACATGTGCAACTGCGACTGTTTGTGTCGGCGTATTTGTTAACAACAAAAGCAAAGAGCGAAAATAAAACAAATTTTTATCTGCTTTTGTGGCGAAATGAATGAAAAGGCAATTTCGCTATAAAATTTATTACTTTCTGGGTGTTTTGTGTAGTTTCTACTTGAATACAGTTCGGTTTGTTGGGATCTGATGATGATGGAATTGATCAAACAGCTGTAGCAGCAGGCAATAATAAATTCTACTTTGGCAACTTTATTTCCATATTTTATGTGAATGAATGAGGAGCATGAATGATTGCTGTTTATTTTGAAAGAACCAATATTAATATTAAGTATTATTAATACTCTTTAAAATTCCTTCTTTATTTTATAAGCTAAATTTTGTATTTTTGTCTGCACTCTTTTTACCTTATTTCTAGTGTAGTATTTCTGGTGATATTCTGACAAAATCTAGTTTAAATCTATACATCATCGGAATGTTCGCCGGGCAAAAAACTAGTCTTTTCTCAGTTAACTTCTGTTGCTGTGTGTTCTTGATTTTTGTTTAATTGTTATTGTTCCGGCGATCATCATCAGTTATGCGTTTTTTTCTGCACGTTAAAAGTTAATACTTTTAAGCCGTTTCCTTGACAGACCTGTGCGTGCTGCCCCCGTCAAAAAGAGTCGACGAAAAAACAACCTTTTTGCGTACACTCTTTGCGTTCACGTTTCTAGACTGCGTGAAGTTAAGGGGCCCTAGATAATCTATATAGTTATTACTCAGGGCACGTCACAACAAATGTAAATAAAATACCAAAAAAGGAACAGAGAGAAAAGCTCGCTCGAGTGCGAAACAAAGCGAAACAAAAACTAAACTCGAAATTATGATATGCTAAAAAGTCCAAAGAAACTCTTGCTTGATTATAACTGATATCAATGAGAGTTACAGATGTTCGTAGAATATATATATAATATATCTCTATATATATTATTCTTGTTGACTTGTAAACTTGTTGACAGCAACTTTTGTATGGCCGTGTTTGTAGTTTTTTCTTTTTTGGGTGCTATTGCTGCCTGCGAATCGGCTGATATTCTATCTTCTGTGTATGGGTTTATATATATGTATATATTTGTCTAGTTGTGGGGGCTGAGGGGTAGCAAACTGGAGAGGCTTGGCGTTGGGGTTGTAATTCGTATTCAGCGTTTTACTCTTTCTTTTTTTGCCGTTGCTGATATGGCATTATAACCATTATATTGTGTCGACTCTTTACCCATATCACACACTATTAAAAACAAACTTATAAATGCACACAAGCATACGAGTACAGTGCGTTTCATGTGTGTTCTGTAAACGAACGATGTCAGTGGGTTGAATAAGATTAAAAATATATTTTTAAGTGGAATTTTTTTGAAATTTGATTTTTGATATATCTAATATTGTAAGGAGGATCAGTGATCAGAGATATTATGTATTTTGGTGGTTAAGCCTATTATAAAATATAAAGTCATATCATAAGCAATTTAAGAAGTATTTTATTTAATAGGGTTTTATGTCCGACTTAGGCCACTTTTTATGGATCCAATAACTATTTGTATGTGTCTTTTAATTCCGACTTGAATTCAAAAGATTTTAGGACATCTTCTTACCTGTGATCTTAACTGCTTGACTCTGATCTTACCCATATTTACCTTGACTGATTTAAAGTTTTGTTAGGCACTGTGCCGCTATATGGTCTCGGGGTCTCTGATTAATCTTAACTCGTCTGGCGGTCGGTTGCTGCGACGCTCCGATCGTTCATTCGCTGGTTGATTGGTTGCTCTGTCCGTCAGCTAGACAATATGCCAGGCGGTCAGTCATTCAGTCATTCAGTCAGCCAGTCCAGTCAGTGCGGCAGTTAGTCAGTTTGTACGCAGTCGTGTCATTCATTTGCCATTTCAAGTGCTATACACACTCATGATTGTGTTATACGAACTGGGAATATCTGTATAAGAGCGCTCAGTGTAGTTTTGTGTGCTTTGGATGCCGGCTGTTTGTCTGTGACATGAATGTCTGCCTACATGTGCACCTTTATTTGTACGAGTGTATTCCGTAATAAGCTTAAAAGTGTAGCTATTGCTGGCGGAGCGTTTGCTATTCATTAATGAGTTGTTTAGCTGTCAACTGTCGGTTGTCATGCTCAATCCATTTTGTGTATACCGATTGTATGGATATCTGGTACGGATACATGTGCACTATAATGGATATCATTATTAATTTACATTATACAAATGACTTATATCATTATTAGAACTGCGGAAACCAAAGCAGCTAAATTTGAATGATTTTTAAGTGTTATTGGGCATTCGATTTATTCAAATTAGCCAAGGAACTTTTTACGATTCCACATCTATAGATACATACAATTCCCCATTCTTTTACATAACACATTTGGATACGTTTTTAAATACCTAAAAATTGTGCTGACTATTAATGATCCATTATTGTACATTTGTTTAGGCTTGTGGCCGCCTGCTGATTTCAATTAATCTTAAAATTGTAATCACAAGTGGGAGCAGGTGTGTGATATAGCTTTGGGGTTGGTTGGGTCGATTTCTCCCAGGCTGTGGGTTATAAAATTATCGTGCCACACACTCGCAGGAACTTCATCAGTCAAGTGGGCAATAAATTAAGCTATAAATTGTTCAATATCAAGACAAAATCATGTCAACTTAAACTCCGAACTATAAACAACGATGGTGGGGAAGAGTTATGACTTTTACAGAATTTAAGTGCACTCTATTTCATATAAGCTTCCTTCATAAGGTTTATAAACTTTAATTCTATAAGGAACTTAACGTACTTTTTGCGTTTCCGTCTGTGAGATTAAATGGTGTTTCCCCATTAGGTTGATTAATATTAATCATTGGAGAGTTTTAAATTGAGTTCAAAGTCTTTGGTGTTGAATTGATGCCCTGTGATTCCCTTTACACTCTTAACCCAGCCCAATACATACATCTCAGGGCTACCTGTTAAATTGTAAGGTAAATAATCCACATGAGGCACACTTTTGAGTAAACTACCAAATTACACACACACTCCCCTCACCTTGCCTCCAATCTACTGGGGTTTTACTCAAAAAGCAAATAAACCTGAGTGCCCTCTCCCTTTGCTTAATTCGATTTTAGTGGTATTTGTGGTTCTTGCTGCCAATGCACGGTAGCACAGCAATCGTATCGCAGTTTGTTTTTATGTTTTAGGCCCTGAACTTAAGATTAGAGTCATTGATTTTAGCCTGCTTCATTCTCTAAAAGGAAATAAGGAATAATATATTTAAAAGTGGGACTTATTTATAAATTATTTTAACAACTTCTGAACCATATTGTATGTAAACACAACTTCCATTTGTATTATCCTTTCAAAATTCATTGAAATTCTGCAAACTAACTTGTTGAAAATTGAAAATTTCCCATATTTTAAGGGTATTTTGTAGTCGAACGTCGATAATTCGTGTTTGCAATCACCTGTTTATGTAATGGTCATGAAATTCACTTAAGTAAAAGCGTCAGTAAATACTAACACACAAAAAGTCAGGAGAAAAGAGGGGAAAAAAAAACAAAAATGTGGAATGAAGAACAAGTGTAGCATTTGTTAGATACTTTTCTTTACATTTCTTTCCACTTCTTTTCGAGCGCTTGAAAATAATATTTCTTCTTTTGTTTGTTTTTTTACTTAGGTATTATTCAAGCTTTAATGGCCAAGTGGGATACAGATACATTTGCTGGCCATATGCGTGTGAGTGTGCCCGTGTCCGTGCCAGTCCGGCTGTATTTGTATCTCAAAGTTTGTTGTGTATCTATAGTAAACAAATGCGCGTAAAAGAAAAACATGCACGTAAGAACGGCGGGCCAGCGAAAAATTGGCTCGAAAGAATGGACTCTGGTAGTGAAAAGAACGAGAACATAATGGAACCGATGGCCCAAAGGGGCAGCGGCCGAGGAGAAGACCTGGCAGAGACATCGTTAGCATCGTTGTTCGGCCGATCCATTCCCATCCCAAAACCCGTCCAATCCAATCCAAAACAAGCTGAAACGAACCCCGCTGTCAGCTGCCTATAGAGATGTGTGTACATGCTCCATGTGGCTGTGCGGGAAAGTGGGGCTGGTGGGGCATGGTGTGGTGTGTATTATAAGGACTTTTCCACCACACACATGCGTTTGCGTAAAAATTCTTTCGGTCTCGCGCGTAAATAGTAAAAAAGAAAATCGAGAATGAGCGTTGAGGGAATATACTATATTTTGTTCTCTTCTCCCACAATTCCGCAAAATACAGCAGCGGTCAAATATGTAACACATGTGGCAAATAGAACATGAATCCTGAGTGGGTTTGAAGTCGACCTTAAATCGTGCTAATATAATATTGAGAGTTAGTTTGTGGATCAATTGACGTTTTGTGAGGCGTTGCTTTTGAGCCTCATTGTTTTAACTTAATGTTTAATTTATTTTTTGAAAGTTAATCAAAGTAAATCTATTATTTTACTTGCTCAAATGTCTCTAAACTTCCTCAAATTCAAAGATAGGCATTAAAGCAAATAACCTACAAATGCTCGAATAAAAGAAAGACCTTTCAAGTTAATCCTAGAATTTTTACCTTGACTTTATGTATTTTATACCTCTTATACATATATTTTTTGCTAGTTCGCCCCACAGGCATCTTCAAGAAGTGCACGAGGTACGACTCTTGTCTTGATTTTATATTCATTTATGTGCAATTTTGTATGAATGTTGATGTCGGCTTTCGTTTATTTATATTGCGATTTTTCTCTCACTAAATTGATTTGTTTGTGTACAAGGAGTTTTTCAAACCGGTTGCAGGTGGATATTTTCTATTTTCATTGTTTTGTTTACTTTTTATCTTCCTGGACACCAACAGGAATAGTTGTGTGTAGTGTGTGGCTTTGAACAGAAAGTGAAGGGTTTGCTAAGTTGGAACTTACCGATAATAATTGCAATGCATTCCACAAAATATTATGAAAGTGCATTCATGGTATTACTTACTGTATTTGCTAACCAATACGTCAATATTTGACCTGATATAAATGCATTCATTGCATATTTGTTTGCGAATTTATTAATAAACATTTCTTATCTTAAAGGAATTTGTATTTTGCATTTAATACCGTTCTTTGTTGGGGGTTTGTTATACATTTTAAAAAGAATTGCAATTCGATTTCCTGTCAATTTTTGTCGATTTTATCGAGACTATTAGGACTAAGATATTTGAATTCTTATCTGAATCCGCCTTCTCCTGTGAGACTTCTCCAACAGGATCTTAGGGGAACCCAAATAAAAAAAAACGGTTGCCTGTTGCCTGACTGAAATACCGATCGGTTCACTTCAGTTATGCGACATCGGCCGATAAAGAAATAACACAAACAAATAAATGTTTAAATAATTACGTATATGTATATTCGATCAGAGTACACTGTACAGAGGACGAGTAGTACGTGTGCACATTGCCAATCTATAAGTAGAAGACGAATATATAACGCCAACATACAACACGTTTTGTTCATTTTTAATTAATGAAACTTATTTCGAGCTGCCAACCGACGAGACACAGACAAAAATAAGGCATCAAAATCGTTCAAAACAAAATGAACTTAAAAAGAAAACTAAGAGAACAAAGGATGGTTAAGCTCTTCGATTGGGAAATACCCTACCACAGAGTTTTCCAACTGATAATAACCCTTGATGATGATGTTGATGATGTAGTTTCTTCCGAGAAAGCGTTTATATATTACCAGCTATGGAAATTCATTACAATGAACTCACAACCCTATGTATTACACAATCTTACAAGTTACTAGTTACGTCAGTAATTGAGAGAGTGAATTTTCTATAATATATTGCTTGTAAATTAATATTACACTTTAATTATTTGATTTTTATGTAAAATAGAGAACTAACAATTATATTTGATACAAAACCCTCAGCAATACATTTTCTTCTGTGAAAGAGTATATCTGAAGATGATTTTTACCAACTCCTTCCTATAACTGAAATGCTCCTATATACCCTTTGTCTATACTCACATTGGGACAAGTTGGTCTGTGTTTTGTCTGTCGTCTATTTCTATAGCCTCCCCATATCTACTCATGTACATATCTACATATTCTTTTATTTTTCCGCATAAGCACGCACACACACCGGATCGGGCATATCGGCTGTTGGTCTTCTATACCTATGCCAACAATCAGCCGTATTTTATCTCTGCTCCAGTAAGGGAGACCGAAAATCAATTTTGTGGGCTTCTAATTCTAACACCAAATCAAATAATCAGGTATGGTGTTTTATGTATATAAAAAAAGAAGAGCAACCGCAGGGGCCTCGATAAGGCCCGAACAGGCGAGTAACAAATGGACGGAAAAATAAAAATATTTAGCTACTCGGAGAGCTCGGCCAAAAGGCGTACAATTTTTTCATTCATGCGCTAATCGTTCGTTTCTTATAAAGCTTCGACTGTGTGCTTGTATCTACACACCCGAACCTACTACGGGTTTATATGGCCGATAAAAATATATATTTACACACTTCGGTACGCTCCACACGCGTCAATGCGGCGGCCACCTTCCCGCTGTCCCTCAAATCCCCTCAAAAAAGGAAAAAAACAAAATACAACCCACCACCCATGCACCTGCCAGCCCGCGGCTCTCGAAACGAAACATATAAATACACTTGTATACGAATTTCATACGGTTTAAACACATTTTAATGCTGCGTAAATAAAGCAAACAATCTGACCCATCCACGTGCTTTCTTTCAGCGCCCCAATATCGGCCCGCCCGCCGTCCCACACCGCTGAAACTATATTTACGGGGCAAACGAATATTTTCATTATAGATCTATGTGTATATGCATATATTTTGGGGATTATATTTGCGAATATTTGGTCGTGCCGGAAAAAAAGTGTGGTTCTTGATGAGTACACATTTTGTTGGGTGCTTTTTACGTGATTAAATTAGTGTTATGGTGGGCTAAGAAAGAATCCTATCGATCAAACAGTTTGCCAAAAACCCATTTGACGTAAATGCAACAGCGAGTGTATAGAACACATATTTCTGAATTGTCATGGCGTATGCAGCTATAAATCTATGTTTAGTCTATCGTTATTAATATATTAAGGACTACTTTATTTTTTGGTTATTTTTGTTTGAATATCCATTAATATTTTTACGACCATCTGGACACTTCTTTGATGTCAAGTTAAGCAAAATGTATAGATGTTAATGTACACATTAAATAAAATCAAATACGATAACGAAGAATATGGACTCGAATTCGTATAACTATTTCTCGGCATTATTTCCATTTTACCAACAAAAATATACATACAGAAATAGTAAATACTTAAAGCCCATAAACTCTTTACCGATTTAATGTGTGTGTGTTTTTGTTTACTTTCAATTTGCGTAGCGATTCTCGACTTTAATTTGCAGAGGTAATTCTCACTCAGGCGACAAGCTGGGCGGGCAAAAAAACACCAAAAATTTGCACACATCATAAACGATAGTTTGCGGCTCTCGAAAGTTATTAATTCCCTGGCGCCACTCAATCAAGCACCAATGGCAAGAACAACACCAAAGGCGTCGTGGTGTCGCCATCAGTCAAAGTTCTTGTTTGATTTACATGTTTATCTTTATCGGCCCCGTCTCCGTGTGTGTGTGTGTTGCGGAATAAATTATACAACAAATATTCCAACATTCTCCGTCTAGCTGAACTTGGTTTTTGGCTTCCCAATGACGCCTTTTTGGTCAAATTAAGTTGTGTTAAGTTTCACACATAAGCGATATGAGCAACAGCTGCTTTATATGCGAAAAAATATGTATATATTTTGACCAAATACAAAACTCTCTCGCCCTGTAATTAAAAGCCACAAAAGGCTTATTATGGGAATTTCTTGGAAATCCAGACATCCACAAACTGTATACACAAACGTACCAATAAAAAAAAGGCGACCTTTAAAGGTATTTTTTATGTATTTATATAATATATTTATCATTCCCCCATCTGGCGCCGCCTGAGTTTGTCGCCAAGTGGAAAGGGGAGAAGAGTGATATTAGTCTTACGCAGGGTCTGTTTGCCCATAGATTACCTAGAACCACAGCTGCATATTTATAAATTAAGTAAACAACATTCTTTCTAAATATCCAAATGATTAATCTATATTATTTCTTGTTTATTTTTCAGGTAATATTCGATTGCGTCTGAACTGGAAATACCTGGAGTTTCTTTTGAAGAAATTCAACGGTAATATTGGGCCAAATTTTAAATATTTATTTGCAAAGAAAAGCATTATTTGTTTGTGGGTTATTTGTGCAACTGCACAACTGTGCTTATAGATTATACATATGTGTTTAGATTCTACAATCTGGACCCTAAGTTCATCTATATAGCTGTAAGCAGCGAAGGCATACAATTTGAATATAGCTACTGATATGATATGTATGTGGACTCTCGATGAACTTCGGCTATTACACGGGCACGTTTCTTATATGCACAACCTTGATTTTCCAAGCTCATTTTTTTGTCTGCGTTTTTTTTTTAGGTCTTGTCATCATTTTTCGTTTTTTCGCATGTATCAACAAAATGCACTTATGTGGCATTTTATTTTGTTTCTTTCTTCTCTTTATTGTGTGTATAGTATTATTATTGCATTTTTTGCTGCCCAACCTAATCAGTTACAAAAGCAGCGACGTGCCTGGGTTTGTCGTGATTGCACTTTTAATTTACTACGGTCGTAGTAGTAGTCAGAAGCGTTTGCCCCCCGTTGCAATATACTCGCATCACAAATTCGTGAATATGTATGCATGGAGATACAAACCGGCCGGCCCACGCATGCACATGGGTCGGTTGCCAAGTCGAGACCGAGACCGAGCCCGAGCTCCAGGCCCGAGAGTCCGATCCTACTGCGACCTACACAGAAACCGCTTGTTCTCTACTTTGACACGATTCCCGGCAACCCTCGCCTGCGTGGGCTGGTTGGGGGATCGAGGGGAGTGGCAGTGGGGTTGGGCTTAGATTCAATGAAATTAATTAATGAGTGGCTTTACCCAAAAGCGTGGGTCGGTTTTCTTCTCTTCGGTTATTATTATTATTATGAGCGTTTAAACAGTGAAATCTCGAGTATGTCAACATTCAGAAGTAGAAACCATTCTGTATTTGATGAAAGAATGTTATAATTGCCTGAATTTTATATATAAACATGTTTGAAGAATTTTTGGTGTAAGGAATTATATTCTAATAGACATTTCTTTAATGTATTTATATAGGTATTTAAATCTGGCTAAAATTGCTACAATTTGTTTTTTAGTTACATGACTAAAAATATAAATATTTAACTCATAAAGAGCTAAATTTAGCCAAAAAAGGTGGGCAGAAAAAGTTAAAGATTCGCAAGTCAAGACTCTGGGCATCTCTGACTTGAGTGAAGTAAAGAGATGATTTTAAATATTAACAAATACTCCTTTTTAAATCAAATAAATATAATATGTACATATGAATCAAATATATCTTAAATAAATCAAATTATTCACTTTACAGATCTATATTTGCACAGTTTTTATTCGTATATACACAGTAGTACAGTACTGTGTATCGAGTACCCACTGTATGGTTTCGTTTTTTCTTGGCGCCTACTAGCAGAAGTTCAGTGGATTTTCGTGTGGGCGTATTTTTTGGGCTCAAGTTTATTGTTTTCACTTATCGTCTTGTGAAAAGGGTCTTAAAAGCTTTGATTGTAAAATACAACTAATTTAACATGTCAAAACGATCAGGCAAGAGATCCGCCACGATTATAAAATTGATTATGAAATGTTAAAGATTATTGTCGCCTTCATTTTAAAACGTGTTATCGATGTGTAAACAAAACTGTTTGTAAGTACTATTTCTTTAAGGAGTCTCTCAGAACGAAATAACAAGTTTTGCCAGGTAATAAACCCTTAGTTCATCCAAATCAATTGCATGCCATTAAATGGGAATTGTATTCATACAAATTCCATTTCCAATTCGCTACTTGAAGGCAATAAATCCTACAACTCAATGGCTTATTTAGTTTTCTTATCCCAATTTTCCATGGAACAACCCACTCTCAAATAATCAGATTTCTCCCAAAAAGCCCTTTACCAATCTCAAATTAATTTTATTATCTTGATGCCGACCCACACGCCTAAATCGATTTCCAATCACTTGAGTTTCCACTAATTGTGAAATCCGAAATAAAACAAAGGAAACTGGCCACCGCCGAGACGAAGAGATTTCTCGGATATTGACTAAACTAGAGAGAAGGCGGCCAGAGGCGCAGCCGAAGGGGGAATGTCGAAATCCCCGCCTCGGGCGGAAAGTTGAGCTGCGCACCTGAACGACTGACTCAGCCACCTGTCGAACAAGTTGGCAGCAGTTTATGAAAATCAAAGCGTGTCATGAGTCAAGTCGAAAGCCACACATAATGTCAGGAGCATGCATCTACAGAAATAAATATTTTTTTTTTTATAAATAATACTATAGATTTCTTACTTTTTACCTGAGGACTTATAACCAACCTACAACCTTTTCTCTGATGTGTCCCTGACATTATCCTTTTTGTTCGCACTCTCCTGTTTGCCCAAAGCGTAAATAAACAGAACCTGAAGAGGGAAATGTCGAAGAAAAAACCTCAAAAATGTTACAGCTTGGGTTTGGGTCAAGGCGGCATAGCTTCTCATATTTGTTTAGGCCTTTTGGTCAATCAACGAAAAAGGAGGGAAAATAAACTCGCCATGTTTAAATAAACAATTTTCAAGGTATATTTTTAGGGCAACCCTCGGGCATTCGGAGCTCACAAAAGGGCAGTAAGCCAATTACCACGTTATGTGGTGGACGCTGTGGCCATTTTGGGAATTTAAATTGAGTGGAAGTTGAGGTTGAAGTTCAAGCGTTAATAGTAGTTTAGAATGATAGATTCCTGAAGCTATTAAGAATTCGATAACAATATGAAACAAACAGTAATTGCACTGCATTCATTCTGTATAATTATATTACGTCCTTGGAAATATTTAATTTCAGTTAAATTATTTTGTAAATTCTATAATTTTCCAGCTTTCAACTGTATTTAATGATGTACATTTTCATGGAGCGGGCTTATTTAGCAGCTTATTCATTTTATTCCCGGCGACTCTTATTTCAATGCCCCGTGCTCCGATCTGAAATTTGAGATAAGCCACAAGCAATTAGTGGCTGTATAAACAGACAGCAGCACCGTCTACACATTGTGGTCAAGTAAATAGAGTGACAAGCCCGCGAGTACAACTACAAGTCGTCCGAATGCCTTCAATTTCGGGTTTATTTATTTACACTCGTTTATATATTTCCTTGTCGTGTCTAAGCGAAGGGCCTAACTGGGGTCTTACCTTGCTGCCACCAGCCTCTTCTATGTAGTGATAACATGGCCTGGAAATATAAAGAGGAGTGGGAATGGGTTTGGGATTCGGATTGGGATAGGGATTGGGCTTGGAAACGAAAAAGAGCACGATGCGACACATACACGCATTTCGCTAAGTGGCGTCAAATATTTACATGATATTATATTTCGATTTTCTATTTATCTTTACACGAGCTCACTTTTGACAGTCAATTGTGCAGAACGTGTTCTCAGTGCCCTCGCATCGTTTAGTACATTATTGTAAATTATGCAACAAAGTTATTAGATTGTGTCAATTCAATTTGATGCAAAAAGATATTATTAAACATGGATTCATGCAAATACAATTTATAATGCTAAATGAAGACACTTATATCTGTTAAGAGGGTTTCCCGTCTTGCAAAATACTTTTAAGATAATATTTTACATTCAACTAAATTTAGATTTGCTTCTAAGTTTACAATATATATTTAAAACTGAATTCCCATAAAAATAATAGAAATAATATAATTTCTATTAAAATCGTGCTGCTCTGCTGACCCAAATAAGAGTTTATTTATCCAGGATCTCTGCTTTCAAGAGTTCCACTTTCATTTGTTTATTTCCCCTGCTGGCGACCCATTATTTATATACCGAACTCTGGTTACTTATAGTCAATTAAGGTGTTTTAGGTGGCGTCTGTTGAAGCCAATTACTTTGAGCCAAGCTTGGGCAGCTAAGCTGCTGCCGTTGACCAGCACCATCGCCACCCTTCAACACACCCGGGGTGAAGAGGTGAGCCACATGTCGCAGCACAGGGAATCGGTTGGGGAAAAGCGAGGAAAAGCCACTTAGCCAAGAGCAGCTGACGCACATAAAACTCTCGCTCGCAGCGGCAAAGTGGGTGGTGTCGGGCATCCTTGAGATTGCCCATGCCCATCGCCTTGCCAGCGCACGTTCCGAACTGGGAAATCTTCCCTCGGCCAGTAGGCAAATGAATTTTCCCTTTGCCAGATTTTCTTTCCTCGTTTTTCCCTCGGTTTGAGTAAATCAATTTGAGGCAGGCCCCGTGTTATGTTAAGAAAGGACTACAAAAGTGTTGTTCACAGTTCATTCCTCCCCCGCATCCAGTAAGGACGATGCGGATGAAGTCCTGGCCTGCCTTTGACACTTTTAGCCATAATAGTTTGCTCTGAAAGCCGTTCCCCTAATCATTTCTCCTTGCATCCGTTGCCGCCTAGCCTTCTTCTGCTTTTAGTTGGGCAAAGAAAGGCTGAATTCTAAAGATTTTCTCCCCTATGTTATTTTGCTTCCCTTGATGGTTTTTGATATATGTACATTTGCGGGGGAAGGCTCTTTCTATGCACTTGTTCGGGTAAAAAGGGTTAATAACAGAGGGTAGGCGACTGTCAAAGAATGTCTAAAAATAGGGACAGATTCCAGAGAGAGAGGCATTTTCCTCAATATAAGAATTTATAAATGACCATAAATCAAAGATGTTACCATTAAAATGCTTTAGTGCTTAGTAGCAAATAAAATAAAACGGAAACGGAAAGCAATATGGATTATAAAAATCTATTACGTCTAATCCGAAGCCAATAAGCAGCCCAATTTTTCCCACTCAATGGCCAAGTTGGTTTGCCAACAGTTTTACCAACAAACTTTTATCACTTTACTGAACTCGCCACAACTTCTCTGGCCCAGAGACAGAGCTATCGAGGCAAACTTTTGCTTTAGCCTCATTAGCGTTGTTAGTTGGCCAAAAGTTGATCAGAAAAAGTTTATTTTAGGCGTTTGCGTTACCTTGTTTTGCACGGCTTTGGCTCAAAAATGTTTTCTTATTGATTTTCCATTATACTTTTATTGAGTGTAAGAAAATATCTCTCAATGGAGAGGGATAAGTTAATAGAGGACGAATCCAATTATAAAATGTCCTAATGAGGCTCAAGTTTCAGCCAAAAATGAATTTAAACTACTTACAGAAGAGGGAGTGATTAAGTTGAACATTTTGCTGATATAACGTTATAAGCATTCCAAAGATAACTTTCATTCCACGAATCACAGACAACAACTAGTTTAGTTTTTCTCGTTAGAAAGCATTACCTTAGATCTAATTATAAACCCTTAGTCATATTCTTTTCTTTCTGACTTTAATTCAAGTTTTCAACTGCTATACTTGCAATGCAGACATACATCTATGTAAACAGCCATATTCCAAATATATATGCAATCTCACGCATTTATAACAATGAAATCACAATACCGAAAGGCACTCAAACAGCACCAGAATTTGCATTTCGAGCTCAATCAAATGCATTTTTCATAGGACAAAAAACAAACACACTGCTGCTGCACATTCAAAGCACACAGACACAGACTCTGAGCCTATGTATATATTTGAATTTTGTATACATTTTATCAATGTATTCCCACTGTTTTCTGTTTTCATAAATATTTGATGGTGAAAATTGCATAAGAGTAGCAAAAATGCATCTCTTAAATGGAGATAAAATCAGAACGACATATACACAGGGTCGCCATCTTGATTGACGTTTCGACAAAACATTTCCACAATCGGAGGCGTGAGACTGTGTGGAAATCAAGAATTATTGAGCACACTTCTGCCACCGTATCGCATCGTATAATAGACATCGATTTCAAATTACGGCTATTATTAATAAGGTTTTCCGAGCTACCACGGGATACCTGGGAACGTTCCCAACTGATGTTGCTTGCCGGCCTCATTGTGCTTTTGCGCTCTCATTTGAATTTTAAATTCTATTTGTAATCAAGTCATTAAGTTGGGTGTGTTTGAGAATGGGTATTGTATCGGCCAGAATGCTTATCGAAGGTGTTTCTTGCAAGTGTCGGTAATTAATTCGATTCCGATTACGATGAATAAGTACCATTTCTTTTAATACGTTGTATAATACTTTGTAAAGTAGGTCATTGGTTTATATTACATAAACCGGTACGGTTTTGAAAAGTTATTTTTGAATTTGTTTTTCAATATTGCCAATAACCTATTCTATTTATTTCAATTGCATTTTTTGCGCCACTTCTGACTGACACCTGATGGTTTATAGGGGATTTGTGGCTTTTGTGTGTCAAATATTATTTATACGTTTTTCAAAGAATTTTTATATTGGTTTAAGATTTCAAAGGAACTTTTAGCGATCACAAAAATACAGCTTAAACGGCAAAAATCGTCGGGCAACAATGTTGATAGCAACATTATTGTGTGCCTCGTCCTAAGCCAAGTACGAGTATCTTTTATTTTTGTTTCTTTCCCGCTCCCTAGGCCAAAACACAAATAAACAAAACAAAAAAAAAAGTTGGAAAAACAAATTCGGTTTGAGGCAGGCGTTGACTTAGGCACAGTTCCAATTTCTTTGCGGGCAACCGAGAGCTATTGACACGAACGAGAGAAATGCCGACGCCCGTAGCTTTTTCACATTTTTTCCCCCATTTTTGTATTTTTGTTTCATCCGCAATCCATCCTTAAACAGTAGTCAGGCATAAAGCACAGAGCTTTGGCTGTTTATTCTTTTGAACATATTTTTTTTGTTTATTTTTGTATCCTCTTTTTTTTGCTTAACTCTTTGCTCATGCGCCTCATCACCCCCTACTCCTAGGGGGTTCTTAGCTCTACTTATCATTATCACGCAGAGAAAAGTTTAGATTATTTATGAGTTTCTTGAATACCGAAAGTCTTTTCAGCTTTTATTTAACATATTAAAATTAATACTCGATATTACAGAAATTATCTAGATGGATGTTGTTTTATTTCAATAAACATTAATCATGGAAGTTTCCATTAGTTATAATAAGGGTTAAATTTTATACAACTATAAATATATAACCGTAGACTCAGCATTCTAGAACTGAAAATGTTTGAATTTGAATGATTTTTTTTCTCACTGTGCACCCTTCATCCTCCTCGTCAGCGTCAGCGATGTCGGCATATTGCATTGAAATTTGCAACACATTCCACTTTGTTGGCTCTTTGGCTACCGTTTGACGTTTGAGTTGAGATGGGGCTGAGGATAAAGCCTGGTGGAGGGGGCAGACAAGGAGAAGGAAGAGTCCCGTAACAAAAAAAAAAAAAAAAAAAAAAAATCAAAATGATTTAATGCAAATTTTATGCGCCATACTTTTACTCCACAAGCCGTGCTCCTCGCTGTCTCCGTTCCGCCGCGTCATATATATAATCATGATCGCGATCATGATCATCATCAACGGCTGTCATTGTTTGTCAACCCAAAACGATGGCAACATTATAATACATTTTGCAATGCGGTTTCGAATTCTCCCCCTCCTGTTGCTGCTTATTTATACTGCAGTTGAGACCTCTTTTCTGTAATTGAAGTTGGCTTCTGTTTGTATTGAAAATATTTTGGTTTGAAACAATGTCCAGGAGTTAGCTTAACTTTAATTGGATAAAATGTTGAGTTTAGGTATACAATCTTAAAATCGACAAGTTTTAAACTCCACCAGACTTTTTTATAAATACAAGCTCTTTATTTACATTCTTAACTTTTCCATAAAACTTATCTTTTGTAGGAAATAAGTTTGTTCAAGAAGGTAAAACCACTTAAATGCCCACACTTAATGAGCCAACATACTTCACTTAATGATAAGTTCACTGATCTTTCGCACAGCACAACACACAGACACAGGAACACAACTAGCTGGTTTTCATATGAAGTGCAATGTATTTTAAGTTCTAAATTGTTTCTTAACTGCAATTAGCTGGAAACACCAGACGACACAAGCGACCAACAGCAACAGCAGAAACTGCATCTACAACCACAACTACAACTGCACTGCTGTTGATGTTGATGGCCAGGAAGAATTCTTGGGCTGAGTTCTCTGGCGCTAGACTCAGGCAACAATTTTAATTAGTCTGCAAGCCTTCGGAAAACTTTACGCTACATTGGCAAATTAATCGAAGAGCATTAAAGCCAATTAAAAGACAACTTCTTAATGAGGAGGGGAAAACGCTTCGCCATTCAGAAGGCGCCAGAATGAAGTTCTTTTTGATTGCTGGCTATCGTTAAAGTCGTACCTCCATCTCAGTTTATTTTCATTTAATATTTTGCTTGCATTTTGTACATAAGCGAAAAATCGAGAAACCAACTTTTTTAATTAAAGGCAACATATTTTGTACTACACGATATTACAAGACTGTACGGAAACTATTAAAAATTTCTTTTTAATTAAAGTTCTAATATTTCCAAAAATTTTAAAAAGCTTACATATATTATTCATAGTGAATCTTAAACTATTCAGAGCAGTAAATTTATTCATTGAACAATGAAATACAAAGGAGGAAATAATATGAGTTTCTTATCAGAACTTTGAATTGTTGGAAGGTTTGACTGTCTGGTTTTCTGTTCCCCGCCTTTTTTTTATACAGAATTCGCCTCGTCATCTTATCGCGGAACTGCCACTGCAATCAGTCGTCGCCGCCCGCGTTGCTCCACATTTATTTCGAGTCCAAAAAGGAACAGAAATGAGGGGAAAAGTAAAAATGAAAAATAGAAATACAAAAAATTTTACTGCCTTGGCTGCCGTTCTTCTTCTGCTGTCGACATTTTCGCGCGTTTCGCGTTGCCAGGCGGCAGACTGCATGGTATTGGTATTAGCATTGGTATTGGTAACGTCATAGGGCCCTCGTGGGGCGGGGAATCACTCACACAACTGCAGCCAACTGGTCGGTTGCACGTCGCGTTTACAACTCAACGAGGCAGCGAGCGAGGGAAGTCGACCCCCATTGCCTGGCCCTCGTCAGCATCCTTCCAGTATTTAGCATTCAGCAGCAGCATCCAACCTCCAGAGTCCCCAGCATCCCGCTTCAGCCTTTTCATTCTTCTCGACGGCATTCTTTTTTTTCATAGTGCATTGCAACAGCGACAACCGCATAAGCTCAAGCACAGCGCATACAAATAATTTACGCCATGCTAAGGCGAAAAGCTAAAAATGAGTAAAGCCTGCAAATACTCACACACACAGTCTTGGACTGACAATGAGTAGAGGTCACAGGCGCGACCACAAGGTTAGGAAAGGTTGATAATAATTTAATTCATTAAATTTATTTAATATTCTTTTTTTTCTAATTCACCAATAATAATTATTATAATATAAATAAACAAATATAAACAATTTATATGTAATTAACATAAAGCAGGATTAGTTGAATTACATTAACAAGCTTTTTAAACCATTTTGTATGATGTTTCATATTAAAATTGAACCTTTCATGAACTTCATTAGTTAATATTTAATAAAGCCACTTCCATTTTATTGCCGCATACCCCTCAGGATTACTTTTTACCATAAGAAATATAGTTTCGTTTTCTTGATATTTTAAAACCTTTATGGAAATATGTACATACATAGGTAATGAAGTTTAAGAGAAATGAAAAGAGTTGATACAATTTTTCTTTAAAAAAAAGGGAAAGAAAAAGGTATCAAAAATTCTCTGAAAACAATTAATTTTTGTGTCCAATTTCAATTGATGCTTTTTTTCGTGGCCTCTGGTGTTCAGCTCCAATGTAAAATCATCCTCCGTCGCTTTTGCTCTTGTTGTTGCTGCAGCGAACTGCATTGATGTGTGCCCGTGTGTGGGTACGCAAGCTCATGTGTGTGCCTGAGTGAGTGCTAAAGAGTGTGTGGTTCATGTAAGAGGAAGGGAAAAGGCTGGCGACGAGTGCACGACTTGTTTGCATTTACTCTACGCAAATGAGCGGCATTCGGCGTTTCTCGTTCTCAGATTTTCCTGGAGAGAGTGGGCGGTGGGTGGCTGCGGGAGAAGAGGAGCATATCCCTGCGCACAACTCACTCTCACTTGATGCTGCTGCTGCTGCATTATTTTGTTGTTGCCAGCTTTGAATGACTAAGAGCGCTTGCTGTTCTTATTTTCATCATCTTCTTTTTTTTGTGTTGATTTGGAGAATGGGCAAAGGGCTGTTGACGAGTTGGCAACAGCATAAAAATTCACAGAAAATCACAGCAAACAAATTCACAACGCTAACTGCACTCCCCCGCTCCCGCCCTCTTTTTCTCTCTCTCGCTCTTTTACTCGAGTGGGGTTACTGACATTGCAGCAGCCGGGTAGCGACGTTGGCAGAGCAGCCGCTGCGTGTGTACCGTTGCTAAGTGCAATGAGTGAGCGAGAGATGGAGCGGTAGAGTGGGAGCTCCAATATCATATGGAGTGAGTAAAGGAAAGAGTGAGTGCGACATTTACTTTCTGCATGGCTTTTTCGTTTTTCTCTTTCTTCCTCTCCCGTTTGTTCTACACTTTTCGTTTCGTTTTCGATTTGGCGCCAAAACAAATGACCGTTAGGGTTCAAGGAACTCTCTTCTAATTACGATGCACTCTTCGTACACATATGTATGCATATCCATAACAAATGCACTATACTACAGCTCTCCGGCTATCCCGCTCACACGCAGCTTTTGCATTCAATTTAGCACGACTGCATTGAGATCGATCGCTTTAGTGTGCGTATATGTGTACACGAGAAAAACAGCTTAACGTAAGGTGAAGTGAAAAAAGCAAAAACAAAAATCTGTTCTTTTAAAAATCGAAACTGGTGACAGTTTATTGTTTATATTTGATTACTAATCCTTTTACAAACTAATTTGATTACAATATTCGGCTATTTCTCTGTGATTTCTTTTTGGAAAGAAAATAACTCACTGTATGATTTGTTCTTTGATACCAAAGTGAAACATAGCTAATTTATCGCTAGTTAATTTATTTTTCGGTGTATCATAAAACTGAATATGCCAATTAACAACAGCAGTCTACGATAACTAACAGCAATAACAATGCCAGGCTACAAAAGCAACAACAATAGAAACGAAGTGCAATGAGCGCACAAGAAATTGACATGCATGCCAAATGCAGTTGCTGCTGAACCACATCATAAAAAACAGCAACAATAGCAATAATAAAGACAATGCAGATGGAAATGATGGTAATTGAAACAGACACACGCGTGCACACACATTTGCCAACCAAAAATGGTTGAAATTTTGGCAATGGTGTCTAGAATAAATAGATAACTGTACTAAAGTTCACATTGGACTGCTGCAAGGTTTATATTTTGAAATATATTTTTCCATTTTTCATTTGGTGGCTAGTTACAGAGCTAGTGAATGCCATTCTTTGTTTATTTGGAACATAAATGTGCCCACAAAAGTTAATCATCAATGAACGATTAGAATGGTTCATTTACCCAGGGATTAACCTGGTTTAAATGTGCAACATTTCGAGGGTTCATTGCAGGCATGTTTATTGTTAGGAACCTATAATCAAACTCGATTAAATTTACAACTCTTTGTGTAATTTAGTTAATGTCTCCCAAGAACAACTCATAAGATGGAATTTTTACGACAGTTCCATCCAATTTTACTAGCTTTTTCAGACCGGCAACTGTCATAAGCTGTGAATAGCAAACACAAGTCGGCTTTCCGGCAATCCGAGATAAAGCCGGGGCCGCTGGATATGGCTAGATTTACTTAGGCACGCATCGGTGGCAACTTGTTCCCAACTCCTTGCCCCTCTTGTGCTCTTTCCCCCCCAGAATACACGCTGCTCATGCTGCAACGCATGAACAAATATAGAAGATATGCCGTTATTTACATAAGAGCTTTATAAATATGTGCATAAGCTTGCCACTGCTGCCACTGTGCTGTGTGTGTGTGTATGTGTGTGCATGTGCAGCGGGGGTGTAAATGGCGTGTGGCAGTTGCTACACGAGCATGTGTCCAACTGATCCTGAGATTCCGCTTCATCTTCAGCTTACTGCCATTCTGTCGACGCACTTTCTTCATTCCAGGAAAAGCCGTCAATTACACTGAAAGTTGAGATTTTTTCCCTAAGATGAAACATAATTATGCTTATAATTTTTTGTTCTTTGTGTAAAGAAAATTGAGTCAAAGTCGAATAAACATGAAAAAAAATTGACAAAATATCATATTTCCAAGCAAAAATTTTGTTTTTCTCATTCGAAACAAATGGAAAGTTATTTTTTTCCTGTAAGCTACTCCACAAAGCTATAAAAAACACCAGGAGTTTTTCAAATACATAAAAAACTTTTCGAGTAGGAATTTTTCAAAGCGAAAAACTACCGAAAACCTTGTTTTTTTAACAATAAATAAAGATTTTTAAGGTGTGTGAAAAATTTTAAACATGGTTTTGTGTTATATTCGACCAGGTAAACAATCTCTACTGGGTCACTTTATAAGTTCAATTTTGTAACACTGTGTAATTAACCACAATCACGTTACTGATCCTTGCTTTTTGTTTATTCGCTGCACAGTAATCATCTTTAATTTATCATCGTAAAATCATTCATAGACATACAAATCAGTTGAATAACTATAAATATTCTCTAAGATATCAATATTTAAAAATATTAAATGGTATTACAGAAAAAATTTTGAAATATATTTACAAATTTTTTAACATAATTATTTCTTTGAAAAATGTTTTTATTATTTCAATTCGATTAAGTTTTTAATTACATTTTTTAGTTTTTCATCTAGATTCTTATTTTTTTCGAATTTAAATATTTTGCACTGTGTATTCATAGCATTTTCCACGCTCGTCCCGAACAACTAACTAACTAACTGTACCAGACGCCGTGTCTGCCACCTTTCAACGTCTTCCTCTCACCCTGCCCCCGCCCACACCGCCTTTCAACGCCGCCCTTGTGGACTTTTCCTAACAATTGCGAATTGCTGCTAGTAGCATGCGGCAGCCTAGCAACCGAAACTGAAAACCCGACTGCAAAGTCCTGGCGGCCACAGTAATGAAAAGCAAAGTTGTAAAAAAAAAACCAGCTAAAAGAAAATAGAGAAAAATGACGGCGGGAAAGGGTGGGAGATAAAGCAATCATTGCACTTGTCCCGCACAGCGCCAGCAGCAGTAGCAGTACGGCCAAGGCTGTAGCTTTTTTTATTCGTTCATCCGTGTGGGTGGGTGACTGCGCCTGTGTGGGTGTTGCTCGCCCACAAAGGGCGTGGCATTCATTTCCCGCAATTACGCCTACACACAGGGATAACGGAATAGGGATATAGAGATGTACACAGATGCAGTTGCAGAACCAGATGATGGAAAGATGTTGTTCCTGTGTGATAAGCCGCGCCAAGCGATGTGGCAACTCTGGCTTGCAACTACCACTGCCACCCCTTGACGTATACGTAACATGCCCAGAAGTATGCAACACCTTTTGTGGGAGTATAAGTCTGATGAAATGAAAAGGGAAGAAAAAGGCAGATGACTTTTATTGGGATTGGAAAAATCCTCGAGATTTTTTAAAGGTCTATAAGATGGAGATAGTAGCTTACTTAACTTTTCTGAGAAGTTTAAAAAATCAAATATTAGAAGAATGCATTTTTAATGCATAGGGATATACGTGAAATAATATATATAATTGAAGTTGATCTTGCTTTTGATTTGTAATAAAGATAAATGCAGTTTTCATAGAAAAAATAAAGTAATGGTTCGCTAATTAGTGAGTTTTAAGCTAAAAAAGTGAAAAAGATTCAAGGTTGCTCAAGGGCTCAATGAAATGAGCACCCCATCTTTTAGCCGTAATGAGCTTAATACATTTCTTCACTAATCCCCGTTGCCATGTGAATGAGCTTTCTACCATCGTGCTACTACTTAAGCGTTCGTTTCCTCGGTCCAACAAGTTCATCCTGTTTATTTCTGTATAGTTGCCAGATGATTTTGACTTTTTGTTAAACTGTACGTCCGCCTGTGTGCGCTTGGCCCTTGCCATAAAATGTATTTTGAGTGTCACTTGTATTGCATTTGTACTGTTTTTTACCCCAGCCCGGCTTGAAGCCAACCCAGACCACTGGACGTCTGTGCAAATTAAAATGTTTCCGTTGTCGTCATCTGGCCAGCACACTCTCCGGCTCCAGCCTCCACTCTTCACTCTCCTCCTCCCTTTGCCACCAATTGCCACAACGCAGACGGCGCTATAGTTGAGCGAGATTGAATTTTATTGCCGGGTAACAGGCTGCCGCCGGCGCCTGCGGATCGGGGCAGGATGTCAGGGTTGTCAGGATGCGGATTACACTAATTATGAAATGACATCGACAACGGCGTCGTTGATTTTAATGGTTTTCTTTTGTCAACTTAATTAACGAATGTTTTCGCTACTCTCGGTTGCAGAAAGGATGCTGCTGATGTCACCGCCGCTGCGGCGCTAAAGGAAGTCCGGTTCCAGTTCCAATCCCAACCCCAGCCCCAATCCTATCCCGGACAAGCCACACACATGTTGCTGCCACAACAAAGATGCTCAGTGCTGCGAATGCGACTGCAACACCGACCCATGCAGCAGCAGCAGCAGCCGCGATTGCCGGAGCCGAGACTTATGTCATAACAAACAAACACCAGCAACACCCGCAACAACAGCAACAACAAGTCTTAGTTGTTGCCGCCAACAAAATGGTGATACCAGCAACAGGAGCAACAATCGCCGGTATACCAACAGCAACAACAACAGCAGCCGCCGAAACAACAGCTACACAGCAGCAGCAGCAACAACAGCATCAGCAGCAGCAGCATGTCTTGTTCCAGCCGCACCTACAAACAACAACAGCAGCAACCAGCACACCTCAGCAACAGCAGCAACAGCAACCACCTCAGCCGCGTCAGCATCCCAAGAAGCGAAAATTCGATCCAGCCGAGCTGGACAAACCAGAGCAGCATCCCCAGCAGCAGCAGCAGCAGCAACTGAGCGTGCAAAAGCAGCAGAAGCCCGCCGATACCAATGGCAATAGCGATGGCCTGGCCAACGGCAATATTGCTGCTGTGCAGCAACATCAGCTACATCGCATGATCGTGAATTGCGGTGCAGGCGCCAGCAACAGCAATAACAACAGCAGCGATAACAAGCAGCAGCAGCAGCAGCAACAGCAACGTATTATCATTGCATCCCCGCTGCAACATGTCAGCGGTAGTACTTACAAGCAACATGTTTCAGGCAGTAGCAGCAGCACCAGCAACAATAGTCACGCAGCCACAATCAATCATCAGCAACGCACACATACGCCCACAACTGCCGTCTACTACCAACAACAACAACAACAGCAGCAGCAGCATCAACAGCAACCACGTTTTAGCTTTAACTCACACAATCAGCAACATGTACAGGAACAACACCAGCAGCAACAGCAGCAATCCCTGCTCGATCTCAGCGAGTGGAACAACACACGTGTCCTAGCCAAAATCCATAACCACTATGCCCCCGGGATTATCCGGCAAGTGCAGGAGGCCAGTCCCGATTCAATACTCGTGGAATTCGATTCCGCCGAGTTGGGGCTGCTGCTATATCCGGACGTGTTGCACCAGGGCCGCAACCATGTGATACTCGATGCCAGCCCGCCCATGGCGGATGTAAGTAATGCGAAAAAAAGGCTACTAGCGCCGTACTAATGGAGTTTTCTCTACCTTTCCGCCGATTAGATTACGCCGAATGCCCGTGTTTGTGTGCGGCAGCGGATGGAGGGGCGTGGCTCCGGCAGTTTCGTCTATGTGGAGGGCGTCATAACGGACATCAATCAGGCCACCAAGCAATACAGCGTGCAGTTGATCGGCGACGATTCGGTGAGGGTTAAGCTAGTTAATAGTCTTGTGTTTTAGGGGAATATTTAAGATCCCGGGTAGTGTTAATGTTTAAAGGCCTTTTTACTTAGTTAAAACTTTATGTATTTATGTACACATAAATTATACAAATTGGTTTTCTTTAAGACACAAGTTCAAGAAGCATAAAGAACCATTTTATTGAAAAAGCGTCCAGAGGGAACAAGGTCCTTGATTTATAATAAAGATATATTTTTTGGCATACTTTTCGACACTATTCCAATTATTTTCAAATTCACTCTCAGTGGCGACCCTGTACAGTTATGTCAGTAAGAGCTGTTCATATATAAATAAATTAGTATATTAAATAACTAAAGAACTATCTTAACTAACAAATTCATCCATGTCCTCTAAGGCCACTACCAATGTTGTGCGTCGCGCTGATCTGCGCCTCCTTCAGCCGCCCTGGTGGGATGAGCTCAACGAACTGACACCTTCGGGTGGAGCTGTTACCCCGGCAACTGGAGCTGGCAAGCGAAAGGTGCCCGCAGGTGGAGCAGCTGTTGGTGAAGCAATGACCGTGCATAGTGACAAAATTGTGTACCCCAAGGCGGCTACTGGGGCGCCGCTAACCTTTGTGGCTACGCGCTACGACGGCAAGGTGCCCACGGCACCACCCACGCCCACCCACCAGCAGACGCACCAGCAGAACCTTGTGAAACAAGAAGAGTATTATCGGACCACGACCACGTCGCCGTTCCAGACGCGTCTCCCAATGGCCGGGCAGACTCACGGAGCCGATCAGGCATCGCAGTCGCAGTCACAGTCGCTTTCGCAACCTCAGCAGACCAATGGCCTGCCGGACATCGTGATCTCCCCAGGCAGCAATGGGCAGCATCTCAAGATGCAGCAACAGCCGCAGCAACAGTCGTCACGGGGCTACGACGACTACGACTCGGATGATGAGCTCAAGCGAGTAGGCATCGGATACTCACCAGCGACTGGCGACTTGGACACGGAGAAGATGAGCACTTGCAGCAAGCGGAGCAGCATGCAAAGCCGCGGCAGCACGTCCAGTCTACTCGACCAGAGGCTCACACCACGATCTCATCCAGCAACCCCAAGGTGAGTTGATCTTTTGGGATGTCCTAATGAAATGAGCACAAGATTCCAAGAAGAGATCAATCATATTTAGATAAAGTTACTTTATTGACCCTTTGGTATTAACCAGCAGTGCCATCCACAGATCTCAGGCCACCACGCCGCACCGCTTCAAGAAGGGAGACATTGTGGAATCGGAGTCCGGCGTGCGCAAGAAGTACAATGGGAAGCAGTGGCGCCGTTTGTGCATGCTCTGCACCAAGGAATCTCAGCGGCGGGGCTTCTGCTCGCGACACCTTAACCAGAAGGGCAACAACAGCGCCCTGCCCTCGTCCACGGGCCCGGGTCGTTTGCTTAGGTATGTTAGCAATGCTATAAATAAATAAATTAAATGTTAAATTGATAAGCATTATTAATTGTTAATTGATTTGGCACTTACCTGTGATCCTGCCGTCTTGTATGCACATTTTAGTGACAGCCGATCGAGCAGCAAGACGCAAATCGACGAGGACACATCGCGTGACTCGGAGACGTCGCCCAACTACCGGGTCAAGGGTCGCTACGACCAGGAGGAGACCGATGCGGCCGTCATGCTGGGTAAGTAACCTTTATTTCGCCTTCTAGCTCTCACACCTCTTGACTCTTTACGATCCCGTAGAGAGAGCATCATAAATGCATCTCGAGTTCTGTCCAGAAATTTATTCATAGTTTGCGGCAATTTATTTCAAGGCTATTGTCCCTCTGACCCTCCCTTTCTGCCGTGTCCAGCGCCAGCTTAACTGTTAATCCCTCTTGGCTCGCACAATTAGAGGGACAAGGGCAAGCAGAGAGTATACTGATCCGTTTTTCCATTGCTTCGCCGTGGCTTCTTTCACGGCGCTTCTGGAAATATTTCTTTGATTTTGGTTCGGGGCAGAAGAACCTTCAGGGCACCCTACATCGCGTCTCGTCGTCTCGCTTTGCTCTTCACTCCCTGGCGCAGTTCTTTCTCATAAAAGTATTTCTTTGGAATGCAGAAGAAACGAAGTTCTTTCATTCAGAGCAGAACCGGATTTCTGGCGTACTGGAAAAACTGTTGTTAAAAGGCCAATAAAAGCCAGGCCTAAAATGAAGGCCCGCCTTGTCGAGCTCCTGCTTTTCGACATTAAATTCGCATTAATTCAGGGCTTTGTTCAGAGGTTTAAAAATGATTTGTTTTTAACTTTAAACCTAGCAACTAACAATTTTTAAAAACACTTTTCCGATCGAAATATAATAGTTTTATGATAATAAATAGTTTTTTAGCTTAACAGAAAATATGATATTAGGGTATTAGGGGGTTTATATGGTAGTATTGATTCTTCTTCGTGGCAACTCGGACCTTTCATTCGGCCCTTGTTTTCTGGTTCGATGCATTTCCAATTCACCATAAAATGCATATCATAAAGTTTTATTGTGGCTGCGCTGCGTCGTTCTTTCTGTTTTCCCTCTGCCCGCCGCCCGATCCCTCTGTCCACCGTCGCCCGTCCATTTTTCACACACCTCAACAAAGGTCGTTCGTCCGTCCGTCCATCCGTCAGCCGCTTTTCTTGAAAGGTGTCGCTGCAGCGGCGTAGAGGTCGTGTCCGATTCCGATTTCGATCCCGAAAACGAATCAAGGGTTCCATTGTCTGCCTCTCCCTCTCCCACTAGCATCTCTCCCCCTCTCCCACACACACCGTCGGCCACTTGAGAGTGTGACCGCAGCGTGATTTACACGCCAGACGCAGCGACGTCGACCGAGGCAGAGATAGCAACAGCATTGCAGCCGAGGCAGAAGGAGATGCTTAAGCAGCGGCGTATGAAGCATTTTTCAAGAGGGATTTTATAAGTATTTGAATTTTAATTGTGACTTTACAATTAATTTTACAAAGAAAATAGTTCAATTTATAGTTAAAATATTACAAAAATAGAGTTTTTATAGGAAAAGGAATGAGAATTCTAGATTGTAGGAGAATTGATATTATATGAAAACTAATCAAGGGTATGGTTATACGTTGTAGTTGAAGCTTAGTCCTAAAGCATATCATAAATATATATTACTCCTTTTAAAGAAAATTCGGCTTAATATACCTTTAGTAAGAAATATTTTCTTTATTGCTTGAAATGTTGATTTTATGGAAGGCAAAGGTAGATGGAGAACTAGGCAGCTGCTTATTTTTTTCGTAAACAATAAAGTGCCTCAATAGTTTATTGGTGTGAAATTAAACCCCTTGCACGCCACTGCGATATACGCATTCCTAAGCACCTGCAGAAGGTAAGAGACGAAATGATCGCTGTGACAGAGGCGTCGGCAGAGCCACTTGAAACGAAACAAAGCGAGGGCAGCGGCGCCGACAGAGGCGAGGGCAGCGGCAGCGTGCGAAGCGCAACAGATTCTTTTCTTTTATTCTGCTCTTTTCTTGTTATTTGCCTTGCCCTGCCTTTGATTCGTTTTTACCTAAACAAAAATGCACTTGAGAGCGGCCACGCACGCACACTCGCACGCGCTCCCTGGCTCACCGACACGGCAGGTAAACAAACATGGCGAGCGGCCCAGAGAGCGGGGAGAGAGCCCGAGAGTGGGCGAGAGAGCGGCGGCGCTCACTCGATTTATGCTGCTGACGTCGCTGCCCTTGGCTGAACGTCGTCGCTGGCTCATCGGCGATTGCCGCATTTATGCTGAGAAGTGGGAACTGTCAAGAGCGCCGAGAAAGAACCAAAAGAAACCGCACCAAAACCGAATAATCTGAAGAAAAGACCAAGCAAAGCAAAGCAAAGCCAAGCGAATGTGACAACGACGGCAGAAAAAGGCAGAGCAGATCAGTGTGAGGGAGCGAGCGAGCGAGAGATTTCCGTGGAAATGCTCTAAAGGAGCCACGGACGTCATGAATGCGTTTCAGGACTTTGAGCTGGGTGCCAAACTTTACCTGCAGTGCTTATGTAATGCCAACGATCGACAGAGAGAGCTAGAGCTAGAGCTTTTAACCAGTGCAGGACAGGATTTAATGATTTCCCTTTGTTTCTTCCCTCCCCCTTTGCAGTGTCACTCAGCAGCTCCCGATCTGCCACGCCTTCATACGCGTCGCCGGTGAACCACGCCGGAGCCTCTCCGCTGAACGCCATCGCCCACTCGCCGGTCAATGTGTCTGCCACTCACAGGCAGAATTTTTTCACGCCCATTGCCAACCAGTCGCAGCAATCCCAGCAGCAGCAACCTGTGGGCACTGTTTCCTTGGAGGCCAAGTGGAAGGCGACACCCAGTCCGGTGCTCTACAACGCCAACAACAACGGCAGCGCCAGTAACAATAACAACAATGTCTGGGAGACAGGCAGCAGCAACACAGGTGGAGCAGCAGCAGGTGGAGCAGCTGGCACGCAGCAACCTTTGCCGCCGCAAACGACGCCGGTGTCGCTGGTTATGCATGCACCGCCACCGCACCACCAAGTGCAGCAGCAGCAACAACACCAGCTCCACCAACCGCCGCCGCCACCACCTGCCGCTCACCTCAACGCCAGCCTGCCAGCGCCATCAGTTCCGCACATCGGTAGCAGCAGCAGCATGGGCCATGCCACCAGCGTCATACGCATCTCCAGCAGTCAGCACCAGCACCAGCCACAGCAGCAGCAGCAACAGCAGCAGCATCCCCATGTGGTAGTGTCTGGCGGTCAGACGTTCCATCCCGTGATCGTGGATGCCTCGCAGCTGACGGTGCAGCCCATGCCGCCCACCACAATGGTTTCTTTTCATCAGCCCAACACGCCCACCACTTCAGTAGCCGCAGCAGTTGCGCCCTTGGGCCAGGAGAAGGTGTTGCCAAAAAACGGTAAGCCATCGTTTAGGTTTCGTTTTGATGATTCATGTTTAAGCCATTTGGGAGTATAAGTTAGCCTACCTAACTAACCTAACTTAATATTCTCGTTCAACCTGCGTTTTCCAGGCTACAATGCGCGTAGCGATCTCTGGTACAAGCTGCTCCCCCAGATGCCGCCCATGACCAAGCCGCCGGCAGTGTCGGCCGCCCAAGCTTCGACCACTGCTGCCAGCAGCTACAGCGTTGTAATGATGCAGCAGCAACACCAACAACAGCAGCAATCATCCCCGCAGTTGCCGCTGAACCACAACAATAACAATCTGACTGTGCCTGCTCCCATATGCTCGCCGGGCAAGCCGCTCAACTGCTCCATGAACGATGCCAAGGAAGCGGCAGCAGCAGCTGCAGCAGCAGCTGCAGCCAGTTATCATCAGCAGCAGCAGCAGCAGCCACAGGAGGAGCAGTTGGACGAGCAGCTCGACGACGATGTGTTCGAGGCGACTCCTACCAGCAGCAGCAGCAGCAACAAGAAGCCAACTGCAGCTATGCGACTGCCAACCTACAAAAGCAACATTCGTAAGCTGGAGGAATGCCATGACGCGAGCGATGGAGCAGCCGGTGCGCCAGTCACCTCGGCTGCCAAGCGGAGGAGTCAATCCCTGAGCGCCCTGCAGCAGCAACAACAACAGCAGCAGCAGCAACTGCAGGCAGGAGCAGCGGCTGGACAACCGGCGAACAAGAAAATCCGGCGTCCAATGAACGCCTTCATGATATTCTCGAAGAAGCACCGCAAGATGGTGCACAAGGAGCACCCAAATCAGGATAACCGCACAGTTAGTAAGATTCTGGGTGAGTGGTGGTATGCCCTGAAGCCAGAGCAGAAGGCGCAGTACCACGAGCTGGCCAGCTCTGTGAAGGATGCGCACTTTAAACTGCATCCTGAGTGGAAATGGTGCTCTAAGGACCGCCGCAAATCTTCAACATCGACGGCGACGACAGGAGGCAAGGCCAGCGGAACGGCCGGAGCGGGAGATGCCAAGCAGCGCCTGGTCTCGGTAGATGGCTCCGATTCCCTAGAGCACGATATGTGCCCCTCGACCCCGGGTGGCAGCGGTAGCTGCGGTGGCCAGGGCATTTCCTCTGATCTCCAAGGCGACATCATACCGCTCACGATCGACAACTATAACAGCACGTGTGATGAAGCGCCAACCACCATTTCGCTGAAGGGCAACGGCAAGCTCCTGAAGAACGAGTTGCCCTCGGACGAGGATGAGCAGATGCTGGTCGTTGAGGAAGAGCCAGCGCAGCATCAGCCCGCTAAAAAGCTGGACCTGCATTGCCGGGAGCGAGTAAACGATTCGGACATGGACGAGGTGCCCTTTGACTACCGCAAGCAACAGACAGACGCAGATCAGGTGGGAATGCATACCTTCATAGAAATGAAAGAACATCATGCATATAATTCCTTTAATTTCATCTATTAGCGTTCCGCTGAAGAGCCCATTACGTCCGGTGCCAACGGCCAGGCCATGAGCGCACCGCTGTCCAGCGGAAGCGGCGGAGATCGCGAGATTACACTCAAGCCGAAGGCCATCAAGGCCCATCCGGTGCTGGAGAGCACCATTCTGCCATACCCCCAGATGTCCATCTACACGCAGTACACTAGTCCCAAGAATCCAATCGGTGTAACACCATTCCAACCCACAGGCGAGCAAACCACCGCTTAAGATCATCATGGCATTCCATACTAATCGACGAATTTGTTCTTAAATTTTGTAATTTTACAGGCGGCGCCTTTAAGTCAATGCCAATCAGCCCCAAGGGCAGCGGTAGCAAGCCAGAAGACGCTGCCGGCCTGCAGTCGCATATCAAGCAGGAGGACATTAAACAGGAGCCACCGTCGCCCTACAAGCTGAATGGCAGTGGATCTGCAGCTGGCGGAGGAGTGGGAGGAGGTGTGCTCAGCGTGCATCCGCCAAGCAGCGGAAGTGTCTTTAACTTCAATGTGCCAACAGCAACGGCTTTAAGTCAGAAGCAGTTCCACTACCACATGCATCACCCACATCGCAGTCCTACTGACTTGAGAGGTGAGTAAATGGGAGCCTGGAAAATGAGAAAAATTTGAAGAGAGGACGTTGTTGAACCTTGTTAAAGATATTTCAACATTGAGACTGTTGTAAAACTGAAATTAAACCTAAGGTATTTTCCTTGTAAAAGGAAATATAAGAAATTAAGATAAAAAGCTTTACCACTCCCAAAATTAAAGGAGAATCGGAAAATGGAGTAATATTTACAACAGTCTTAATGTTCTTAAGCATTTAACTTTTTTTTATTATTATCCCAATTGCTTTAGTAAGAATAATTAGTTTAGTAATTATTTATCCCACACCTAAAAAGTATACAATTTTATTTATTTACTTAATGTTTATTTAGTGTTGGCGTTATTTCTACTATGATTTGTTGCTGTCGCCGTATTATTTTTTCCACGTAGCGCCAGCGGCAAGCTCATATTTTGTTTGTTTTAAGTTGAATTGAAGCTAATCAACAGAATTGGAGAAAATCGGAAATTTGAACGTTTCTAGCACCTGCACCGCCCATTGTCCAACACACCCAAGATCCACACTTTTTGTTTTTTTTTTCAATCGTGACTTCACCAGCAAAGTTTTTCCCACGAAGGCTTTTTGCATATCATAACCATCTTTCTCTGTTTCTCTCACTCTCTCTTCTCACACGAATAACACCCACCACCCCACATGATCTTGACCTTCCTTTCTCGCTCTGCCATTTTCGTCACCTTGCCATAATAAACTCACTCTTAAAACACATGAAAAATCAGAGACACAAACGAATAAAGCAGCCAGCAGAAAGATCACGCAGCACTCAGGCGAGGATACTAACGGAGGGGACACCGCAGCCCCGGAGGATGGAGCAGAAGTGGGCGATGAGGAGGGGGACGAGGAAGAAGACGAGGAGGAGGAAGATGAAGATGATGAGGACGAAGACGAGGACGATGAGCAGTTCATGCAAGAGCTGGCCAGTGTCAATGCTAGCGCCGGTTTCGATGACTTCGCTCCGTACGCCACAATGCCCAAGGTGGTGGTTACACCAACAGCCACGCCCACACCGCCACCTACACTGGCATCTACAATTGTGACGCCCATCAAACGGAAGCAGTTCACCATTGTGCGATCCTTGACCCCGCTGCAGCCGGCCAACTCCCCGCACCAGCAGCTGAAGCATCTGCACCAGCGACGCGTAGAGACGCCACCGACAGTCATCACCCGCGTACCCACACCCACAATCAATCACTTCACCATCATACGAACGCAGCCGCAGCATCCACACTCACATCAGCATCAACATCCACACACCACTCCGCCACCATTGTTTTTTAAGCAGAAGAAGGTTCAGAGTGCACCAGTGATTGCCACGGTTGCATCCTCCACCACATCCTCAGCAGCAGTCCAAGCCAGTAACGATGTCCCTAATAAGTTTTCCAATTTTCCAACACTCCAACACCAACCGACAACAACATCATCAACAACCACCACGTCAATAACATGCAATACTAACAACAATGCCACGCCAATCATCCGCAAATTGCTGACCCTGCAAGATGGAGGCAGCAACAACAAGGGCACCGGACGAGCAGCGATCTTGTACGATGCCTTGGTGCTGGACACATTGCATGGCCAGGACGAGGAGGGGGATGACGAAAACGATGAGGCGGATGGCCACGGGGACGAGGAACTCAAGATGACAACCAAAGATGACAGGCAGGTGGCCACCAGTCAGCCGGCAACGATGCTCCTCATCACTGATGTGAACTCGTACAACCAGCAACATGTCGCAGGCACCACAGCCACGACTGTGACCTCGGGAGCAGCCACCCTACGACCCGTGTCCTTCATTAGCATCAATGCCTGCAATAAGATCACGTTGCCAGCCAATGCTCGCATCCTGACGGCAGCCACAGCGACGTCTACATCGGCGACAGCAGTCACCAGTCAGGCGGGAGCCACGCTCACTGTTCTAACTAAGGCGACCGCAAATCATAGTAGTAGTAATGCCAACGAACTAACCAAAGCAGCTGCACCTGTGGCCACCAGCGGCAGCAGTGGCGAGGCAACAATTGTCATGATCAACCCAACTACAACCTCCTCCTTATCATCCAATTCCAACTCTTGCTCCGCAGCTGCACATCAGGCGTGCGTGCCATCGTCGCCGGCAGGCATGGGACTCGGACATGCGGCAAGCATTGCCACGCCCCCAGCATCAGCGCCGGCCCAGATCATGACGGGGGGACCAGCGGCGGGCCAAAAGATGTTCTTCGCCATGAGCAATCCGGTGAGTAAGAGGGTGCTAAGTGAAAAAATAAGCTTAAGATCTAAATTTCTTTTCTCTTTATACCTTACAGTACTCAATGATGCAGCGCCATACGCCGGGCACCCCCAGTCTGGAGCAACTGCAGATAGACGCCTTTCCGCCGGGCAGTTACATCTTCAAGAACCACAACGGCCTGGCCTCCCTGCCTCCGCCCGTTAGTGCCCAGCCCACGATGCTATTGCACGGCTACACGCCCAGTCACAGCGCTGAGCCGCCAGCCAGCTCGCCCTCGTACAAGTCGATGCCCTCCACACCCAAATCGGCAACGTATCTGATGAGTGCGCCGCCCCTGGAAAGGGGAGGAATGGAAGGCGGTGGCAGCATGGGAGCTGCTGCAGCAGCAACCAGTGGAGGCGATGAGAGCGACATGGATGCCGATGGTCAGCAGTTCATCTTGGCTCCCACACCTGCTCAACTGGGACGAGCGCCCTTGCAGAGGCGCAAGAATCTATGTAAGTAACTTTATAACTCATTCACTTTTCCATTTCCAATAACTTTTTGAACGATTGCAGCCCAAAGCAAGTCGGAGAACAATGTGTCCTTTGGCGCCAACCTGGGGGCCAGCAATGGCCAGCACATCAGCCGCAAGCTGCACTCGCCCACGATGATGGATGCGTCGTCGCCAATAATTGGGCATGTCAACAGCAGCAGCTTAAGCTCGGCCCTGCCCACGCCCACCTCATCGACCACGACGCCGAATAGCGATGAGCAACTGCCTCTGACACCGACCACTAGCAACAACATTAACAACCACCAGCCCAAATCCCCGATGAAGGGAGCAGCAGGATCAGCCGCAGCGGCCGCCCTCAAAAAGAAGAACGATGAAATGAACAAGTATGCGCAATGGGATATATTTTCCCTCTTTCGATTTCATTGAATGCCTTTCCCTCTCTATCCAACAGCAGCGTGCTGAAGCAAGTGGACTTTGAGAAGAAATACAAGGCCCTGCCGCAATTCCAGCCGGAGGATTGTCAGTCGCCCAGTGCCATCGCTGTGCCCTCTTCGCCGCGCGTTTACGGCACAAACTACCGCAAAAAGAACACTGCACCGCCGCCAGTGCAGAAGCTACGTGAGTTCAGGATTTTAAGTGCTTTTATTCAGCCCATGCTAAAGCTTTTGATTTGAATGCAATTTGCAGTGAGTGAAGACGATTCAATTGACGAACCAGCCTCGGCACCGCCCACCACCACCCAACGCTTCTTTGGCCCTGACTTCACCAACGAGCTAAAAGGTAAGCTTTCTCTTCAAAAATCAAACTCGTGTCTTGCAAAAACATGCATATTTGATCTAAACTCCGCCTTTTGAAATATACAAAAGCGCTTAAAACTATAAAGGCTTGCAGCTTAATTAAATACTAAAACATGTGTCCATGACAGAGGAGTTTGACTTAAAACATGTGACCTAATCTTCAATCATTCTTAATGAAGATGAACGCCTTGCAGAACTGGACAGTTCCGAGCAAACAGGCCGCTCGCCCAGAACGCCAAAGACGCCACTGCAGAGCGCCCGGTCGGATGCCAGCGAGAAAGGACATCGCAAGGTGTTGGAGACGCGCCGTCATCTGGTCATGCAGCTGTTTGCCGTGCACGGTAACTTCCCCAGTGCCCAGGCCACCATAGCCTTTCAGGTGAGTGTTTCCTTTGTCCTTTAAATGTTTATTAAGATTTGAAAGTTCAATCTTTGTAAATCTGAATCCAATCTTTGAATTTACTGAAATCCTTGCAAATCCATTTGCCTTTTTCACAGACCAAGCACATTGCTGTCTTTCCGCGCAAGCAAGATCTGCAGCTGAAGATACGCGAAGTGCGCCAGCGGCTTCTGGGCACTCCACACTCGGCGGGGCCCAATACGCCGGCCGACTCCAACTCGTCCTCGACCACACTGAGCGCCAGTAGCACCGGGCTGAATAATGTGCAGGCAGCCAATGCTCCGCCCAATGCGACAGGTAAACAAACGAGATGCTTAACTAATTCGAAAGGGTTTAGTTTTCTTTGACGCCTTAAGTTACCTTCGTCCATTTGGATTTTTAATTTAGTTTCAATTTCCCAATGAAAACATTTTTTAGATGTTTTTCAATATTACTAAATGGCAGGTGGACACCAGCAACAGCAACAGCACTCGGAGCAGTCGCATTCGTTCTGCAAGGCAACCGAATCTGATGCCAAGTACAAGTAAAGAGGAGCTACATCAGGACAAGACAACAGATACAAATGGCTAGCTGCAAGTGACCAAATTACTTAAGAATAGTAAGCGAATCGACAGGAATAACAATTGCAGCAGCTCGACCCACTCAACACACACAC